>JALPQI010005173.1:0-71685 GCA_025490895.1 Thaumatotibia leucotreta | reverse complement strand
GACTGCTGCACTGCTTGACGGATAGATGACGGATATGGCAGTGTTTGCCCTGTTAATTTAATTGTAACGATCCGATTTAGAACGCAATCCATAGCAAGAATGTGTGTTTGGATTCCTAGTCATGTGACTTTGATTCGGTATGCTTATTTTACTTGAAATGTGCATTAAGCGCATTAATTTGATAACAAAAATGTATGTAATTAGCTTATTTCTGACTACGATGCCTGCGTTGTGAAGTATTTTTTATTGAAATCAATGAAACTATTAATTAAACTGGTTCAAAAAAGTGGCAAAATACTTATCGTCCAGAGAATCTTGTGTGACATTTCAATATCTCGTGTTTTATTCGTGGATTTGATAATAAAACAATAATTAAAATCCCGTTGTAAAGTATGTTGACAATGGTTATTAACGAACTAACTTGAAATTTAGATAGTTTACTCAGTGACGGACAGTGTGCTAGTAAAAAGTACTCTTTGTGATGGATAGTGCTAGCGGTAACGTCGGCGAAATGGGTCGTAGAACTGGAGAACTTTTAAGGCGTATCAACCGCTTTACAGATGGTCCAATGACGAGAAAAAAGCTGATAATACTCTTTCTGGTGGTCATCTTTCTGCTCCTTTACGTTGGCCCAACATTGATGAACTGGTTCTTCAACAGAGACGATGCCGTGTCTGGTCAAAGTTTTTGCCAGCGGCAGTTTTTAAATCCGTTCCAAGACGCTATCAACGATTACGATGCCTATATGAGACCTGAGAACGCCGCCACGCTTTCCAGTGTGCGACACAACTACGTGCCTTATGTTGGTAACGGGCTATTAGGCCTAGCATTAGACCACGATAGTCATTTAAATATCAAACACGGGCGGACTCTATCGCTACCAGTGCGTTATCACCCTCTGTACATCATAGAAGATCCAGATATGAAGGAATTTACTGTTGCAGAGTATAAAAAAGGTATAATCAACAGATTTCAATGTAGTAATAGTGGCTTACAGATTACTTATCAGTATTATGCACACAGAACCATTCCGTCGCTGTTTGTACAAGAAATTTGGGTCAATAATCCATCAAGCAAACCTAGAAACGTAAAAATTTCAACACCCAGGGTATCGGACTGGCCGACAGCTATCAAACAAACCGTAAAGCTCCACCAAGGTGTTGACTCCAAAGAGTATGAAGTTGTCACTGGAATGCTTGAAATACCGGAGAGTGAAAATGTTATAGCAGTAGCCATTGTTTGTAGGAAACTTAGCAATAATTTACAAATTGATGCTAGAGATGGTTTAGATTTACTCATTTTGACTACAGTTCAGTACAGTCAGCCTATCAAAAAAAGTGAATATGCAAAGCAAAAAGATATAGTTGAGATGAAGGCTATAGCAGAAATGGAAAAGGTCATATCTTTAACTGGTGATAGAGCAGCTCTTAAAAAACTTAAAGAAAACCATGCCAGAGTCTGGCAAGGACTGTGGTACACCGGGTTTTACATTTCAGACTCCAAAGTCCAAGGTATAATCAATGGAGACCGCATCAATGCTACTATTTACTCCATTCTGTCCCAAGTGCAAAGTTATGAACATGAGGAACATATAAAGCCAAAGGAAAAAGCTGATATTTTACGTACATTAACTTATTCAGAAGGCTGTTATGGGGGACATTCAACTTTAGATGCCTTAAACTTATGGAAGCCACTAAATAATCTAGAGAACCTGAATAATGTTGCTAGTGTTTGGCTGTTGACGTTAGAAAAACATGGATGCCATAAACTACTCAAAGCAGGAGCTAGTGGAGTTAACCAAGCAATGATACTAAGCTTTGGCAGCTTACGGTTCAGTAATCAACATCTCGAATACAATATCCATCCATCAAAACTTCACAGGGACTTTTTGTTCCGCCGAGTCAACTATGGCAACATGACACACGTTAACATCAGCGTAATAGTTCAAGAAGACAACAAGGCAGCTATATTTGTAGCCCTAGATCGTTCAGACAGAACTTATTACGCTTGCGATGCTGGCTGCCTCGACTCTCCAGTGCAGCTCGGTCCGTACAGAAAATACTTTCCAGTAAAATTAACAGATCCATTAACAGCTATACTCTATGTAACAGCAGATCAGCAGCACATGGAAGAATTAAGACATGCCATTCATGTTGTTGAAGTAGCGGAAGCCCCGGCGCATGAAAACCATGTAATTGCGATGCATAAACATGGGCATAGTTTTGGGGGATTAAATCCTCTGTTCTGGATATCTATTATAGCTCTAATAGTTGTCTTCCACTTGTTCCTATGCAGGATAATCATGAATGAGTTCTGCGGCAGCGGTGTAGCGTATAAACGCCTGTATAATAAGCCTTGAGATTGCCTTATAAAGTGCTTAGCTTGACTGATTGATCCTATTTATGTAGGAACATTAAGAACTGGCTACTACTACAGGATGATTCAGAAATCATGGATTATTTAAAGGATGGACCAAAAACTGATTCAGATTGATCACAATAAGGTCCTGACAAGGTATGATGGGTTTAATCTTTGTTTAATCACCAAGGAAGAGGGCAAAAGCGGTGGTTTTATCACATGATTTCTGGATTAGTCCTAGACTGTGACTAGAAATCACTGTCATTTGGCCATTTAAATTAAAAAGATGACTTGATAATGGTCAGCGATATATGAAGTGTGACATCACAACATGTAAAAACTATATTGATCATTGTTAAAACAGAAGGCATATCATGAACTTCGAAAATCTTAAATTTCAAACTATATGTCTCCTTCACTCCAACATACGCGTCATCAATGTGACAGAGATAGATGCTAGTAAGTAGTAACTTACGATTTTCGAAGTTTGCAGTAGGCCAGATTCTTTCACGATAGATTATTTTAGCACGGTTGTATTGTAAGGGCACGTTCACAAGCAAAACTCACTATAAAAACTGTCACTACTCTTAGCAACCTCTTATGTCAGTATTGAATCAGAACTTAGATACGATCTCTATTTCAAATAGGTATTTGTTACAATAGTGAGTTTTGGTTGTCAACCGACGATATGTGTCAGTGCAAATGGAATGGTACCTTGTCACGACTTAAAATAGACCTTATGTAATTTTTTTTTCGGTTACCGCGAGGATTACTCATGAAATAAAATTACGAAAACGGATGAACTCGCGTATATTAATTAACTTTAACTTCATTCCGACGTTCCGATGCGGGCTGCCCGCAGACCAAGAACCCTGTAAAGTGTTCGAAACGTCGGAATGAAGTTAAAGTTAATTAATATACGCGAGTTTATCCGCTTTAGACCTTATGTGTTCTTCAATAAAGTAAAGGCCATAGTCGGATTTTCATAGTAAGTCAGCCTTTAAATCAACCAGACTCTAGTATTTTTTTGTGAGTACCTCTTATGGTGAAGAATATTTCTGCTGAGTATCAACGTCCTATCGGTGACAATTTTTGACTTATGATTTTTTTTAGTTTTTTCTTTAATGTGTTGTATCTCAGGATGTATAAAAGCGAATTGCTTCAAATTTTGAAATAATGTTCTTTATTTAGATATGCATCGAATTTAAAAAAATGAATATCGATTGTCGTATAAAAAAAAGAAAAAAAAAGACCAAAAAATTTTTCATATTTTTTTTTGTGTACCTATGAAGTAGCGACACCTCTATTTTCTTTTTCTAATTATAGACCATATATTGGCCTACTAGTTGCCTAAGTATCAAAATTTTCCAAGCGGTACTTCTTACCAAAAATCGGCAATATGTGTGGTCAAGTTCTGCATTCAATCGGTGTTTTTCAATGTAGTATACAAACTCTTCATTTATATTTGAGTTTTCTTATCAGGTTATCTTATTTAAGAGTAAATGCTAATGACAACTTAATGTCATCATGATGCAAGCTGTTTATTTCATTATTAATCGGCCGTTTATTATTTTAACTAGCGTAATTCGATATTATTTATGAGATATTCATTAAAAATAATATATTGCAGTTAAATATTATCGAGATACACTAGTTGAAATGGTAAACGGCCGATTAATAATGAAATAAACAGCTTGCATCATGATGACATTAAGTTGTCATTAGCATTTACTCTTAAATAAGATAACCTGATAAGAAAACTCAAATATAAATGAAGAGTTTGTATACTACATTGAAAAACACCGATTGAATGCAGAACTTGACCACACATATTGCCGATTTTTGGTAAGAAGTACCGCTTGGAAAATTTTGATACTTAGGCAACTAGTAGGCCAATGTATGGTCTATAATTAGAAAAAGAAAATAGAGGTGTCACTACTTCATAGGTACACAAAAAAAAATATGAAAAATTTTTTGGTCTTTTTTTTTCTTTTTTTTATACGACAATCGATATTCATTTTTTTAAATTCGATGCATATCTAAATAAAGAACATTATTTCAAAATTTGAAGCAATTCGCTTTTATACATCCTGAGATACAACACATTAAAGAAAAAACTAAAAAAAATCATAAGTCAAAAACTGTCACCGATAGGACGTTGATACTCAGCAGAAATATTCTTCACCATAAGAGGTACTCACAAAAAAATACTAGAGTCTGGTTGATTTAAAGGCTGACTTACTATGAAAATCCGACTATGGCCTTTTAAACACTGACAAAGTATCTTTCCGACACATATTGTCTGTCAAACTCAACAGCCAATAAAGGGCTGTCAACTGCAGCACTCGACACACTCATGAAAACGTGCCCTTACCACCTGAAATCGTCCTGAAGTTGCCAATTGGCATCACCTATACCTTGTTATAATAGATATTCATATTGTTGTTAGTAGATGCCAGTTCATTTACAATATTTACATAGATAATAAATAATAATATTATGTCTAAACTCGTGGATGTTTTTAGGTCAATCACGTTTTTTATGTCACTCGTTGCCTTGATTACGTTCTCCTGGGTCACCTTTAAAAACAAAATTTAATCTTTGATTTTTAAAACTTTAATTATTTATTAAAAGATGGCGTTTCCATGGTTGCTCACCCACTATTTCAACATGTTAGTAAAGCGTGCAGCATACTTTCTTTTAACAAACTATGCCACTTTTTGACTTGGGTGACTTGACAGAATAACAACAAAAAAAACGTAATTGACCTTTTTACTTTATACTATGTATATAATTATACCGAAATTGACTGCAGTACAGATTGCCAATGATTTTTGAACGTCAATTTGCCTCCCTTCTTTCTCGAATATGCAAAAGCGATAGATCTAAATTCGCAGTATACTACTGTAGTAGGGTACTGCGGGTTGCCACCTTTTTTTAAAAACACAATAGTATTTTTATGGAAATGTAAACAAAATATAGTAAAGGAGGAAAGTGAGGAAAAAAAATAGTACCTATACCTATTTATAAAATTGTAATTGCCGCGAATTCTGTGAATGCGTTCCGTTTCAACATTCCAAACTATCACAAAATTGAAGCTGCTGGCGATATAATAAAAATATAGTATTTTACGTTGAGGCAAGTGCAAAAATAAGTATCGAAAGAATCCGCTCATAAATATGTTACAACGTTCTTATTACACAGAATTAGAGTGCACTGGGACATATTTTTGTATACACCTTATTTTGTCTTTGACTGTACTATAATGTTATTGTATATTATGTAGTACAGACAGTAGAGTAAAATATAGTATATTATAGTACGGGTGGCAACCCTTTGCGGGAGTTAAACTGACTTTTGGTCGGCGACCGTATGGGCCGAACGACCACGACTTACTACACTCCTATTTCATACCACACATACCTACTTCTTTACATTAAAAACCGACGGTCTACTGCGACCAACGATCGACCTGATGCCTCTCTGTCGCACACGCAAATTCGTACATAATTATGACAGGAAGGAGCAACACATCTATCGTGTTCGCGACGGGCCCTCTTCTCTACTAAATATTTAGGCATCCAATTCAATGCTCTCAGTAATTTGACAATTCGTCATTATACCATTGCCCTAATTTTGGTGCACTATGTGCAATATGGATTTAAATAAAGATCTTTGTACCATCGTCAATTCACGTACTGACCTATCGTATACATAGCAAGTTAAAAATTTCAATGGTTGATTTTATACTTAATCCTGGAAGTTTATTGCTACGGCAAGATATACTCTGGCAAACCAATTTAATAGTAAAGATAAAATTTTATATGGTCGCCCAATAGTGCGCAAGTGAGTAATTCTCAGCCAATTTCTACACAGCTACATTTTTAAACTACCCTGACTTATTGGTTTCCCAGACTATATTTTACTATAAGTATATTTTGACTTCTTGAATTTCCATGGTGAAGTGTAAAGCCGATCAATTCTATTATCCCAGTTGTTGGATGTTCATAATATTGTTCATATAATTAAGTGTAAATAATGTATTAATATTTGAGAATGCTTGTTTAGTTGAAAGTATTATGTTATCGCTTGATCTCTTACTGCTACAAAAAATATAATGTAATCAGCATGAAGTATATTGGACATAAAAAAAATATGAGAACATTCTTGGGTGAATCAACTTTTTCCTGTCTGTTATTGCCATGGTTACGGTCACCTGACTCACGCTGGTTTTATGCAAAATTATGCAAACATTCATGTAGTCCATGTTTGTGGGTGGTCCATTAGGGAAAGGGCTTATTAACACCAGATAATGCATGTTTGCATAGTTTAAGTAGCATAATTTTACTTAAAACCAACGTGACTCAGGTGACCGTAACCATGGTAATAACAGAAAGAAAAAAGTTGATTCACCCTCTTAAAGTTCAAATGAAGTCAATACTTATGGTTAAATTATATTTTGGAACTAAAAGAACTAAGTTATTGTTATCTTGAAGTCAACATACTTTTTATTTTGTACGTTGAAGTGGCCAAATAGTTAGCGCACCATACTAGATATAAAAGTTGTGGATATAATAGTACATGTATTTGACGCGGACTGTACACACTACTAGTATTATAACTAATGTGAGACTCAAACATATTTAAATATTTATCAAACGGGTTACTCACGTAATTTAAGTACTCCATGATGAGGATCCTCTAAATGGATCGAAACATGTCGAATTATCGACTTAAATTACATGAGTAACCCGTTTGATAAACATTTAAATACACTAGGTACTAGTAGTTGAATATGTATTAATTATAATTTATTTTGTATATAGATTGCTCATACAAACAGCAACACTCTTAACTGTACACCTGTGGACCTTATTGCAATACGCATAAGGTCTATCCATGTATAGCTAACAATGACGGCGATGGTACAGTCAAGAGCAAAAGTAAGTGATCATTCTTGTCGATTATAGACCTTATTCCATTGTGATAAGGCACAAGGTGATCACTTACTTTTGCTCTTGACTGTACCACCGCTAAGTATTAGCTGTCCATTGGTGCAAGTCCAACAATGTACACTTAAGAGTGTTGCTGTTTGTAGCTGCACTAATTTTAGTCTCCTTTATTAAATTTTGTTTGAGTTAAAAAAAGAAACACTTCTGCTAACGAGTGAACTACTAAGAGAATGCTATTATGCAAAATTAACCAGCACTTTTATGTTTCCAATGTATTTCGTGCTGACTGTACTTAGGGACTGTCGCAATATACTTTTCTATAGTAAAGCTGTAAACGAGATTATTAATAGAGATGTTTTTGTTATAAAGACTTTGTTTTATTATATTCTTAGGCAACAGCCAAACACAACTAATATCACGTTAAGAGAAAATACGTACGGCGGCTCGTCCATACATACTTATTAATAGGGTTAGGATTTTGGTGGCATTTATTGAACATAGAGCAGTGGAGTCGATGTTACAAACATTTTTAACTTGAATAAATGATTAACTTATAAAATAATAACGAAATAGTGTTCATTTCAAGCCGGATTTAACAAGGAATTTCAATAAATAACATGAATTTTATTTTTGAGAAACTAGAAAAATATTAATTTTCAACTAAAAATGTTGGTATATGAGAAAATTTATTTATTCAATTTTTAAGGTTCTAGTCGTCTCGAAGACCGTAAATATTATACAATAATCATAAGCTATATTACAAAGAATGATTGAACTTCAATTCATAGGTAGTCAAATATTAAAGATGAAATTATTTAATACTTAAAAATGGCGAAACCCTGTTTAAAAGAATATATTTATTTATTATTTATGATTAATTCATTATTCAATCAATCATTAAAAAAATAAACAACGACTCCACTGTTCTCTGTCCACCTAATGCCACCAAAATTCCTAACCCTACTTATTAACTTATTTCACGCTCGGAAAAACATTAGGATTTTTCTCATCACTCACTGAAGTGAAACGACAAAACGTTGATCAGTTACAGATGTAATTAATAATAATAACCCATCATTACCTTCATACATTCACAAACGAATGAATTTATATTGCTGTCACAATGAATCTCCATTGAACTTCACACTGAAGCTCAATGAAAATCAATATTTATTTTCAAAATTAAAATGCTGTAAAAGAGAACAGCAAAATTAATCCCAATATGCTAAGTTAGAATAAAAAATAACCCCACTACCGAAAATAATAAAAGACACATTAGATTTGTCTATAAATATATTTACAAAATATGGCTTCCAAATATTAAGGCACGTATACACTGTAATATAATTATCATTCTGATCACAAGCAACAGAGTCTATGTTATGTACAATTTTCTTCTTTCTTTGGACAGCGTTATGATTATACTACAAAAAAACATAAAAAATATTTCTCATGAGACAGTTGACATTTATATCATGTTTTTTAATTCAGTTATTATTAATCTATCAATACCTTTTAATTAAAAAATACTACTAAGGATAACAGAACTAACCTGGCAACTTCGTTTAGATCCCAACGAAATAACAACTGGAAAAACTTTCTGCTAATCTGCTGTTAATGTTACATTTATTACGTGATTGTATACAGAATAGCTCGTATTTAAATCATTTTTATTAATTTAACAATAAACACTGCATAACACCATCCAAATTTCCTAACCATCTAAATAAACATTCCGAATAGACCCTTTGTTCAAAATCACATACATTTTTGTACATTGTGTACTTTTATAACACGTAGGGGAAGGTGGCTCAAAGAGGGCACCTTAAGGGAGAGTTGAAAAAAAAGTGGTATTTAACCTAGCTAGCTTATTCTTTTTTTTTCCAAAAGGTACATTATTTAATACTTTTCGATGGAGGATGGCTTAATTTATCTAAAAATGGTAAACAAAAGAATTATACGCAATTTTAAAAACTTCTACGATTGCCCGCTTTGCCCTAGGGGGTGGCCTAAAGTGGGCATCGGCTTAGGGCAAAACGGGCATGGGCTGGGGTAAAGCGAAGTCACCCAAAGGGCAATGAAGAGGGCTATTCTAGGAGTCTCACTGAGTGATCGTATTAGAAATGAGGCCATCTGCAGCAGAACCAAAGTAATATAGCTCTCCGAATCGCTAAACTGAAGTGACAGTGGGCAGGGTACATTGCACGTAGAACCGATGGCTGTTGGGGTGAACAGGATCTCTAGTAGAGGCCACGTACCGGAAGGGGCGCGTTAGTAGGCCCCTCCACAAGGTGGACTGATGACCTAGTCGACTTCGCAGGAGTCCGCTGGATGCGAGCCGCGCAGAACCGGTCATTGTAGCAATATTTGAGGGAGACCTGTGTACAGTAGTGGACGTTTTCGGCTGATATGATGATGACGATGAATATTATTCAGGCATAACCATCTATTAGTTACCTTTTTTAATATTAAAATATATTTTAATTTCCTGACACATATTACAATAAACGGACCTGATTTCTGGATCTCATGTCCAAGATACATGAGCCCACGAGTCGCAGTCATTACATTTAATTCAGTCCTCGACAGGTGGGTCCTCTAAAGTTCGTGGCATTCAAAACAACGTTTCTGCTGGGGCGTTGGGATGCTGGGAGGCTTAGTTTTATAAATATACCAGTTTTCAACTAAATTTACATTGTAAAAAACACACGGGGCAAAGCGGACAGTGCCCACATTACCCTGCCCGCTTTGCCTTTTTCGACAATTACAAAATGAAAGCAAAATCTACCCTCCAAATGTTGAGACACGAGGAGTTGAATGCAAGGGTATTACGGCCAGATAACTAATTATTAAGTAACAGGCATTAATGACAGCCTTGCAAGCATCGAAAATGAGAAAACACATGACTCACACCGTGAAATATTTTTCAAAAATCCGCAAAAAACATGTTTTTGTTAGAGACCGTAACGGCGTGCTCATAGATTAGCCGGACGAATGACACGAGATGCGCGAGTATGGCGGGGAGTACTGTCACGTGTTACAAACACGCTCCATTTTGAAATGGCAACATAAAATCCAGTGCCCTCTTTGGGCGCTATGCCCGCTTTGGGCTACCTTCCCCTAAATGCTAGTGACAAGAGGTATTATCCTCCCCGACTATAGTATAATAGGAATTTAAACCTTATGCTTATGCACTTAGGTCACTAGTCGACGGTCAAAATATACCAAATGTCCCTAACATAAATAGTTTCGTTGAAAACATTTGAAGCAATATCGAGAATGTTTGAATGTGCAAAAATATACTTTATAAACAAAAGCAATTTCATTTTCATTACAACATAAGAGTAAAAAAGATAGCATTTTAGCAAAGTACCGTAACTTTGATATTTGAAGACATCTTTTATTTTACTCAAATCTGGATCGTAATAAAAAATCAAGGTATTGATGATATCAGATACAATGCCAAAAGATAACATTTTTATAGTTGCAGATTACTAAAAAAGAACTTTTGACAGTTATAGATTAAACCTTATTAATATGAGGCTAAGGCTAACCGTTTTTCCCATAGTCTTAACGTCATATATATAACGCTCATTTCTAAACTGTCAAAAGTTCTTTCTTAGAAATCTGCAACATTAGTACATTTTTCTTATAAAATTAATTGTCGGTTAGACCTTATGATTCAAGTCACTACTGTCTTCAGTTGTCTGCATAACTCATAAGGCTTTTTAGAAATACATTACAACTTATTTAAATATATTGCATTACTGCCACTACTTTACGTGTTGAAAATTGATAATTAGTCTATGCCTGATACGCATATATCAATTAATTTCATAAAAAGAAAATGTATTTTTGCACATTCAGTACATAGTTATTTATAGGGTATAAAACAACTACAACACAAGCTGAATCCATATCAAAATCAACCAAGTTTAAATAAAACATGGCCGAGGAAAACCGCTGAGCAGAAAATGTTAATGATTCAATCCTGGGATCAATTGTATAAATCTCAACTCGTATGAAACGGAAGTATTTTTCTAGTAAGAGATAAAGAAAAGAGGCTTCCATTTGTAATACAAGTTGTAATTTAATATTTATATAAACAAGCGCGGGAGTGAAATGGCAATATTTGGGAATCTACAGAATGATTTTTTTATTCACCGGCAAAATTTTAGAGAGTTAATTCTGATGTCATATTGATAAACTTTTACAATGGGAAAAAAATCTAATGTTCCATACATTTCCGCCTACTAATCTCAGGGTTTGTATGGAACATTAGGTTTTTTTCTCAAATCGGACGTCGGTCCCATAGTAAAAAAACATCAATATGACCTCAGAATGAACTCCCTAAAGTTTGGCTGGTGAATAAAAAGTCATTCTGTATATTACATTCTTGCTCTAACTCAGTACTTTTATTATAAATAGAACTAGCTAGATTTTTCCTTCTTTAAAGTATCTGAAAAATATAGCGGTAATAAGAGGTAGCACCACAAAGTTAGATTTTGATATGGCGTCAGCCTAAAATGAACTTAAACTAATAAAACATAAGGTACATAACAGAATGGTCCGGTAATATTTGAACTATTAACGGGGCGTGAGAGGGTTATATTTAAAGATATTTGATTTCTTTTGTTTTTAACCGACTTCAAAAAATAAGGTTTCAACTGTTTTTTTTTTGTATGTATGATTCTCGATATCTCCGAGAGTAGTGAACCAATTGTCAATTTTTTTTTATCGAATGGGTATAACCCCGAGATGGTCCCATTGGCACCAAGTGGGGGTCTGATGATGGGATCTTGGAGAAGTGAATTGAAGTAGGTTTTAAATTTTATTTGGTGTTTACCTATCTTAGTTAGATTCTTCAATCCTTCCCGATAAAATTTGTACAAATGTACAGCCTAAGGGTGCGGCTCCACTGACGCGGAGCGGAGCGGAGCTGTGTAAAATTAACCAATTACATTCTTCAAATTCAAAATTCGAAACACTGTATTTCATATTCTAAAGACAAACGGGTCTTAATCGCGTAAACTTACGTTTAAAATATCAGGATATAATTAAACGTAAGTTTACGCGATTAAGACCCGTTTGTCTTTAAAATATGAGTGATAATCGTGAAAGTTTAAATCGAAACGCTGTGATGCGGTATCATTGGCCGAGTTCCCACAGCTCCGCTCCGCTCCGCTTCAGTGGAGCCGCACTTTAATAGCTGTTTTTAATAACAGCCTCTCACGCCAGCCATGTAATTTAATAAAACTTACACGTCTAGGTAAAAAAATGGAAAACTAACTATCCAGATCTTGATTGTTACTTACAATTATTATGTTAAATTGATTATAAAAAGCGTATGAACATTATTATACAATTGTATAAAAAATAATTTGTGCACAAAAATAGTTTGACATTTCTGACCGGTAAATTGGCAACATTATCGATTATAGGAGATCAATAATAATAATTTGATTACATATAAAATTATTGTCATAATTACGCATGTGTTTTTCCAATATTGTACGCACATAACGTTTATTAATTATCTAAGGCACATTGTTAATTTTATAAAACTCATCTAAATAATCAAAATCATACCTGAGCGTCTACCGAGGACATTGAAAATAGTAAATTTCGAACATCTAACTCTGTCGCTCTAATGATGCTATCGTTGAAGTGACAGAGACAGATGCTCTAAATTTACGATGTTCGAAAACGGCGGTAGGTCTACTGGTACGATCATACGAAAAGCCCCTTTGTAGGCTCTATAAACTTGCTGACATTAATGGTACAGTCGCCATTAGATATATCGAAGCAGCCACGGTGCCCAATAATATCTGATCACTAATAATAATGCCATGACAATAGGATACTTAGACATTTGTGAGCAACCTGGCCCCTATACATACATATATAGTTGTTTACATTTGTTTTTGTTATCTACTGGCGAACGTACGTGAAATCCGTACGTAGCTTTAGACTAGACCTATCAATACTCTTTGATCTACGAACAAATAAAACATGGAAGCCGCACGGCATACTACATTGCCTTTCAAAAACGGCCCTTGAAATTAGTTGACAAGTGTCACCCCCTCTTCAATGCATCACGGTAATGAATTTTAATATCTACCTATAACAACTTAAACCGCTTTTAAAAATAGTAAATGTCAAAGTTTTGATTGGCTATATTCTATAAACTTTTGTCAAAGATGTGCCGTAATATGCGCGGTTTTAAGAAAAGCGCTATGTCCTGCCCATCTTGACACAATTGAACAATTGTTTTTGGGGGCATTTTTGAGCTGGCGTTAGACGTCCATGTTATATATGGCCGTAGTATTTGATCTAATCGCCAAGGATCGGACAAACGCCCGTCATTTTGAAAAAAAAAATAACCCTGTTCCATACAGTACAGACTTCCTTATAATTTTCTTGTATAAGAAATCTTTTTAATACCTAACTCTATTACAAAGTATCTATTTAAGAGTCCCAACTTCTTCTTACTTATACATACGACGATTATGAATTTATGACATTGGTCACTAAAAAATTCTAAATCGTTTATTGGTTACAATCATGATGTGTGCAAGTAAGAAAGAGTTGGGATCTCCTAAATAAATACTTTGTGTTATTATTATTAAAAAAATATGTTATAAAATAAAATATGTTAATATCATAAGATAAAGAAGTCTCTACTGTACGGAACAGGGTTATGTTATCAGAATGACGGGCGTTTGTCCGATCCTTGCTAATCGCCTACGCATATAATATCAGCGCCATCTCTGGACGTACCGGTGGACTAGATCACAGCTCCTCGTAGAAAGCGAGGCGGGTGTTCGTGGAACCTTGTCGTAGCCTCCTCAGCGTGGAGTATTTCGTGTCGCCGGCCTTTGCTTGAGCTTCGTGTAACCTGGAGAATATATAGTTGGTTTTAGCGATAAACGGGTCAGAATTATTTTCATCACACTTGCTTTCTAAGCGCGCCATTGCTTGTATGCATCGCCGCCTAAAAATATACATTATATATATACATATGTATTTTGTCTTATAGATTTTTTTTTTGTCCGCAAGTGTGATGGAAAACATCGTATGCATCACGGTCGGTAAGACGCATAGGAGTATGCCTAGTTTTGTTTTGTTTTCAACTTCTCATGTATGGATAAAAATAGAGTGTGAAAAAGAAATATAAGTGCACCGGATTTTTTTATATAACTGAGTCGAGACAGCAACTGAGGGCTTGTCCATTAAATCACGTCATACCGTATAGGAGAGGGGGGGGGGGATCAAGAAAAAATCACAATTATCACCATAGGGGAGGGGGGTCATCGGACAAATCACGTGTAATTTTTTAGTTTAACGGACATTTACCTCGTAGTTGGCAAAAATGTTTTTTCCCATCACGTGTGCTAAATAAAAAACGTAAATTGAAGTTATAAGTATATGTTGGCAATAAATTACATGTCTTATTGGCTAGGGGGAGGGTCCTGAAAATATCATCAAGTATCACCATGGGGGATGGGGAGGTCTAAAATAGGCCAAAATCGTACGACGCTACGTGATTAATGGACAAGCCCTAAAAGCGTGACACAGTGGTGTGAAACAAGACAACGAAAATAATTTGGACCTAAACAAACACATACTAAGTAACACTGTGTAACATACTTATGCATAGTGTTACTTTTACCTCTTGTCCTTAAAAATAACAGTTTTTGAACAAAAAAATAGTAAAACCTGTCAAGTGTCGCCGCGCCTCTCTCCACCCGTAGTACGGAAAACTCGCAACGTAGGGACTCAAGTTGCTGTTGCAGATGCTTCGACTTGGTCAGGTACTCCACTCTGGAAACAATTATTATGTGGTTTAGTTTAACATATTCGACACCGCGTACCCGATAGGTAGGCTCGTAAACTTCGCTCGGATACCCGCTAGGCGGGCAATAGCTATTAAACCTACATCCTACGCTACGCCACGCATTGCATCTTCACTAGCTGAAGGCTGCTACTAAGAGAAAAGTTAATTACTTTCTTCTGGGATATCGTAATCTATTGTCAACATCGATTAAAACTTATAACGTTATTTAAGCACCACCGTGCATGTATTATGGAAAGTCAACAATTTTTGAACAAGACAACCCTTGTTCAAAAATTGTTGAATTTTTAATTTGTTGTTAGGCATTCGGAATGAAAAAAAAGTATTTTTTTTTTTCAGATATGATCAAAACCCATATAACATTTCTGGCTTCTTTTAGCCTCAGGAACATGCTGTTGAAATTTTCCGTTTCCTAATACTTGTATGAGTGTCGTGCCGTGTGGTGACGGCAGTAAGAATACATTGGTCACCACCCCAACTCCTCCTGCGGGTGTCGTAAGAGTCGACTAAGGGATTGAAGTGTCACTGACCATTCTACAAGATTGATGATGTGCAGCAGCGTCATCAATCATCATAGTGGATACATTATTGCGATCGCCAATCTGCTTGCCCAGCGTGGCGATTATGGGTATTTACCTCGTAATGCGTCTATACGCATAGTTAATAAGAGAGGCCTACGTCCAGCAGTGGACTGACATAGGCTGATGATGATGAATACTTGTATGTGGTTTAGTTTGAGTCACTAGCAACGCTCAACTCCGCGCTGAGATTCGCGATAACGATCACTGGAAGTCGTTAGCTACTCACCGCTCTTTCTCAATATTTCTGGACAGCTGGTGTATGTTTCGATCCATTTAGAGGATCTTTTAAATATGTTTGAGTCTCACGTTAGTTATAATCTACGAACAAATAAAACATGGAAGCCGCACGACATACTAAATTGCCTTTCAAAAACGGTCCTGAATTTTAGTTGACAAGTGTCACCCCCTCTTTGATGCATCACTGTAATGAATTTCAATATCAGCCTATAAAAACATAAACCGTAATTTAAAAATAGTTGTGACTGGTCCGTCTAAGTTTTGATTGGATATTTCTATAAACATTTGTCAAAGATGTTGCGCCGAATTATGCGCGGTGTTTAGAAAAGCGCTAAGTCCTGCCCATCTTGGCACAATTGAACAATTGTGTTTGGGGCATGTTTGAGCTGGCGTTAGACGTACATGATATATAAGGTCCTAATTTATTAGTTGCAGATATTTTAACACATGACACTTTACATTAAAATAATTAACTTTAAATATAAATTAAGAAATCTATTCATGTAATTTTTTTGACTTCATTTTCCTAACAAAAAAAAAATTATAATTTCGTCTAAAAAAAATCATCATGTGTGCATTATCACATGACACAATAACACTGTCTGTCATGTCATCGAACGACACAATCCAACGGAAAATAACATGACATTGACAATCAAGTATTCAATTTATCGACGAGAAGTGGTCAGTTCCAGTTAAGTGGTACGTAAAAGAGGTACTAGATTCTGTTCAATGAGTTTTCATTTAATAATCACATAAACAGGGTGTTTTTACGTAGGAAATTAGTTTTTCCGTTTTCTCCAAAAAAACATAGTAAAAGCTATAATGTTTCACGGTTTAATATACTCCAGGGACCGAATACTATCAGCTGTAAAAATATCTGCATCTAATAAATTAGGACCTTTTAAATGGCCGCAGGTTATAATTCTAAAATGACCGGATGTCGTTGGTCACTCACCGCTCTCTCTCGATCTCTCTGGACAGCCGGTGTATGTGCGGGTCGTCCGGCACCAGCAGGCACGACGTCAGCTCCTCTCCGTTAGTGTTAGTGGGGGGAGCGCCGAGCTCCGCCGGCAGCGACGTCGATGGGAACAGGCTGGAGACGGTTGACTGCAGCTGTCACTCACCGCTCTCTCTCGATCTCTCTGGACAGCCGGTGTATGTGCGGGTCGTCCGGCACCAGCAGGCACGACGTCAGCTCCTCTCCGTTAGTGTTAGTGGGGGGAGCGCCGAGCTCCGCCGGCAGCGACGTCGATGGGAACAGGCTGGAGACGGTTGACTGCAGCTGTCACTCACCGCTCTCTCTCGATCTCTCTGGACAGCCGGTGTATGTGCGGGTCGTCCGGCACCAGCAGGCACGACGTCAGCTCCTCTCCGTTAGTGTTAGTGGGGGGAGCGCCGAGCTCCGCCGGCAGCGACGTCGATGGGAACAGGCTGGAGACGGTTGACTGCAGCTGTCACTCACCGCTCTCTCTCGATCTCTCTGGACAGCCGGTGTATGTGCGGGTCGTCCGGCACCAGCAGGCACGACGTCAGCTCCTCTCCGTTAGTGTTAGTGGGGGGAGCGCCGAGCTCCGCCGGCAGCGACGTCGATGGGAACAGGCTGGAGACGGTTGACTGCAGCTGTCACTCACCGCTCTCTCTCGATCTCTCTGGACAGCCGGTGTATGTGCGGGTCGTCCGGCACCAGCAGGCACGACGTCAGCTCCTCTCCGTTAGTGTTAGTGGGGGGAGCGCCGAGCTCCGCCGGCAGCGACGTCGATGGGAACAGGCTGGAGACGGTTGACTGCAGCTGTCACTCACCGCTCTCTCTCGATCTCTCTGGACAGCCGGTGTATGTGCGGGTCGTCCGGCACCAGCAGGCACGACGTCAGCTCCTCTCCGTTAGTGTTAGTGGGGGGAGCGCCGAGCTCCGCCGGCAGCGAGCACGTCGATGGGAACAGGCTGGACGGGACGGTTGACTGCAACAAAATTGATTACTTATTTTTATGGTTTAAGACTCATGAGCAGGCATCGAAATTCTGGTAGCACTTTTGAACTGTCATAGGGACTTCTAGTTTATCGACTACCGATTATACATATGTATATCGATAAATATACATTACAATGTAAAATAATTATGATTATAAGTAGAAGTTAACAATAGGCGGTCTTATCGCTCTTAAACGATCTCGTTTAGATAACTTTTGAGTGGCTGAAAATGTTAAATAGCTATTCACGTAGCAATTTCTTCCGAAATATGTTTGATAGCAATAAGAAATCCACAAAAATCAATATGGATTAATAAAATAAAATAACTTTAATTTCCGTTTATAATATCCTAAAAAGTAGGTATCCAAAGGTTATCTAAAAGAGATTGCTCATTAGCGATAAGACCGCCTGTTGTTAACTTCTGTTTGTAATCATTATTTTTTTTACATTGTATTCTGCATTTATCGATATACATATGTATAATCGGTAGTCGATAAACGAGAAGTCCCTATGACAGCTCAGAATGCTACCAGAATTCTGATGTCTGCTCATGAGGCCCTTGACGGCCCCCGACCCCGCGGTAGACCAAAGAAGCAAAGGCTAGATATCGTGAAGGCTCACATGAGTGTAAACGGGCTTACGATAGAAGATGCCCAGGATCGCGCAAAGTGGAAGAAATGTACCAGGAAAGCGGACCCTGACAAAGGCCGGGATAACGACAACTCTAGATAGAACCACTTTGTGACTCATGCAACCGGGAAACATACGATTTGACGATAACACAAGAATTTCCCACAATGTTCGTAACAGATGTGCTTACCATAGATTGGACCACAAGTGCACAAGTGGATTTTTTTAATGGAATAACTCAGTTTTATGAAATGTTTTTGAGTTGTGTTTTATTAAGTAGTAACTCAACGCGAAACTGGGCAAGAGAGATGGTGACGAACTGAGGGTGGGGCAATTTGGGGTTGGACGTCGGAACCACCGGGGCCATCTGCTGGCTGGTTTCTTGGAGAAGGAGGGACTCTACATGATGAACTCCTTCTTTAAGAAACGCGAGCACAGAAAGTGGACTTGGATGAGTCCCGACGGTGCAACTAAAAACGAGATCGACTTCATCATGTCGACGAAGAGACATATATTCAACGATGTTTCTGTGATCAGTACGGTTAAAACCGGTAGCGATCACCGCCTGGTAAGAGGCACGTTGAATATATGTCCTAAGCTAGAACGCTCGCGACTGATGAAGTCTACGCTCCGTCCTGCACTCCATCTCCAAAACCCCGAGAGCTTTCAGTTGGAACTCCAAAACCGTTTCGATTGCCTAGGCGATGATGTGGACGTATTCAACGACGGGTTTGTGGAAGCTGTCCATAGCGCTGGGTCTAAGTTTTTTAAGACCCAGCGGACAAATAAGACCAGAAAGCTCTCAGACTCCACTCAGAAGCTAATGGAAAAAAGAAGTGAACTGGTTCTACAATCCTCAGTTGATGCGACTTTATACCGGCAGCTCAACAGACAGATCTCTAAGTCCCCTCAAACGCGATATGCGCCAATTCCGTACCAAGTGTATAGAAGAAGCCATCGAGCGGAACAAGGGCTCTAAAGTTTTTGCAAGGGATCTGTCTGTTGGGCAAAGCCAGCTCGCCAAATTAAAGACTGAGGATGGTAGAATCGTCACATCCAGATCTGAGCTGCTGAGTGAGATAGAGGGTTTTTATGGACAGCTGTACACGTCAACTAGCAGACCCGAAGATGATCTAGCGGAAGACCTCAGAGCTAGACTGACCCGACACTATACAGAAGATATCCCGGACATCAGCCTGTGCGAGATTAGAATGGCTCTTGAACAGCTCAAAAATAACAAGGCGCCTGGGGAGGACGGAATTACAGCTGAGCTTCTGAAGGCGGGTGGTAAACCGATCCTTACGGCCCTTCAGAAGTTGTTCAATTCCGTCTTACTGGAAGGGAGAACGCCAAAGGCATGGAACAGAGGTGTGGTGGTACTGTTTTTCAAAAAAGGTGACAACGCTTTATTGAAGAACTACCGACCCATCTCACTTCTGAGCCATGTCTATAAGCTGTTTTCAAGAGTCATTACGAATCGTCTTGCACGCAGGCTTGATGACTTCCAGCCTCCCGAACAAGCCGGTTTCCGAAGAGGCTTTAGTACCGTAGACCACATCCATACGCTTCGCCAGGTTATACAGAAGACCGAAGAATATAACTTGCCCCTCTGTTTAGCGTTTGTGGACTACGAGAAAGCCTTCGATTCGATCGAAACATGGGCAGTACTACAGTCTCTCCAACGGTGCCAAGTCGACTACCGCTATATCGAGGTGTTGAAGTGTTTATACGAGAGCGCCACAATGTCAGTCCGACTCCAAGACCAGAGCTCGAAGCCTATTCTGCTGCAGCGGGGAGTTAGGCAAGGAGATGTCATCTCCCCTAAGCTGTTTACCGCTGCACTGGAGGATGTCTTTAAGACTCTGGACTGGAGAAGGCTAGGTATCAACATAAACGGCGAGTACCTCACTCACCTTCGATTCGCTGACGATATAGTAGTCTTGGCTGAGACCTTGGAGGACTTAAGTACTATGCTCGTTGACCTCAGTAAAGCCTCCGAGCGAGTTGGTCTTAGGATGAACATGGATAAGACGAAAATCATGTCGAATTCCCATGTAGCACCAACTCCCGTAATAATCGGAGACTTTACACTCGAAGTTGTAGACGAATATATATACCTAGGGCAAACTATTCAGTTAGGTAGGTCCAACTTCGAGAAAGAGGTCAATCGTCGAATCCGACTCGGTTGGGCAGCGTTCGGGAAGCTACGACACATATTTTCGTCCAATATTCCGCAGTGTTTGAAGACGAAAGTCTTTAATCAGTGTGTGTTGCCAGTGATGACATACGGTACTGAAACGTGGCCGCTTACAATGGGTCTCATAAGAAGGCTCAAAGTCACCCAAAGGGCAATGGAGAGGGCTATGCTAGGAGTCTCTCTGCGTGATCGGATTTAAAATGAGACCATCCGCAGCAGAACCAAAGTAACCGAAATAGCTCTCCGAATCGCTAAACTGAAGTGGCAGTGGGCGGGGCACATTGCGCGTAGAACCGATGGCCGTTGGGGCGGGAAGGTTCTTGAGTGGCGGCCACGTACCGGAAGGCGTAGCGTGGGTAGGCCCCCCACAAGGTGGACCGATGACCTGGTGAAGGTCGCAGGAGTCCGCTGGATGCGGGTGGCGCAGGACCGGTCATTGTGGCAATCTTTGGGGGAGGCCTATGTTCAGCAGTGGACGTCTTTCGGCTGATATGATGAAGTAGTAACACTACGTATGAAGGGTCCACGGAAAGAACATGTTTAGTCAATTCAAATTACAGAAGGAAAAACCACCTTATTTTAACAGAATAAGGTGTGAATTTGCCCTGATTTTTTTAAGCTTTGGACATGTTTTTTTCTGGGGACCCCTCGTATATAAATTGAATAGGATGAAACGAGCAGTCTGATTGCCTAATGGTAAATGACTACCGCCGCCCATGAACATCTGCAAAACCAGAGGGGTCATAAGTGTCGTGTTCGACCAGCTCCGCTTTCAACCTGTCTACTTCATCAGTCTGACTGTGGTATACTCACACTGACAGTGGGTGGTAGTGACCCAGCGCCTTTGCTCAGGAAGTTCATCAGCTTGTCTTTAGCCTGTTTCTCGGCGACCCTGGCTGCGACCAGCTCCGCTTTGAGCCTGTCTGCTTCATCAGTCTGACTGTGGTATACTCACACTGACAGTGGGTGGTAGTGACCCAGCGCCTTTGCTCAGGAAGTTCATCAGCTTGTCTTTAGCCTGTTTCTCGGCGACCCTGGCTGCGACCAGCTCCGCTTTGAGCCTGTCTGCTTCATCAGTCTGACTGTGGTATACTCACACTGACAGTGGGTGGTAGTGACCCAGCGCCTTTGCTCAGGAAGTTCATCAGCTTGTCTTTAGCCTGTTTCTCGGCGACCCTGGCTGCGACCAGCTCCGCTTTGAGCCTGTCTGCTTCATCAGTCTGACTGTGGTATACTCACACTGACAGTGGGTGGTAGTGACCCAGCGCCTTTGCTCAGGAAGTTCATCAGCTTGTCTTTAGCCTGTTTCTCGGCGACCCTGGCTGCGACCAGCTCCGCTTTGAGCCTGTCTGCTTCATCAGTCTGACTGTGGTATACTCACACTGACAGTGGGTGGTAGTGACCCAGCGCCTTTGCTCAGGAAGTTCATCAGCTTGTCTTTAGCCTGTTTCTCGGCGACCCTGGCTGCGACCAGCTCCGCTTTGAGTCTGCTTCATCAGTCTGACTGTGGTATACTCACACTGACAGTGGGTGGTAGTGACCCAGCGCCTTTGCTCAGGAAGTTCTTCTTGTCTTTAGCCTGTTTCTCGGCGACCCTGGCTGCGACCAGCTCCGCTTTGAGTCTGCTTCATCAGTCTGACTGTGGTATACTCACACTGACAGTGGGTGGTAGTGACCCAGCGCCTTTGCTCAGGAAGTTCTTCTTGTCTTTAGCCTGTTTCTCGGCGACCCTGGCTGCGACCAGCTCCGCTTTGAGCCTGTCTGCTTCATCAGTCTGACTGTGGTATACTCACACTGACAGTGGGTGGTAGTGACCCAGCGCCTTTGCTCAGGAAGTTCATCAGCTTGTCTTTAGCCTGTTTCTCGGCGACCCTGGCTGCGACCAGCTCCGCTTTGAGCCGATCTGCTTCAGCGGCGCGTTTCTCTGACTCTTCGACTAGACGCGCTGTGAGGAATTCGGCTTCGCGAGTCTTGCGTTCGAGATGCACCTGTCGGAAGTGAATGGTAGTTTTAAAGAACAGAAGCATTTTTATATCTGTTCCACACATTTTCACTCATTGAATGTGGTTGGAAATACAAGAAGGTATACACACCTATACCTACCGATTCTATGGTGTACGTTTACGTGTTTTTTTTATGTTATTCTATCAGGTCACTCTGGGGACCAAAGTGGCATAGTTTGCTAGAAGAAACTATGCTGCACTCCCTAATAACATGATTAATGGGTGACCTACCATGGAAAAGCCACATAACTGTCAAAAACATCAAAGTTTTATAATTTTTAATGCTTTTAAGGATGACCTAGGAAACCCATGGCAATAAGTGACATAAAAAACGTGATTGACTCATGTAACACAGATGTTTCGTGGATTTATTGGTTAAAGCTTCGGTTGGTTGGCATTATATACTAGAAGGGCTGTCTTTTCTTCGGCCACTCTTCTTTTCTCTGCTTGTGTTTCTACTATTTTTGCTTTTGACTCTTCGTATAATATCTAGACCCTGTTACCCTTGTACTCCTCAGTAATGTCGTCAGCCTCCGTAGCCTAGTTGGCAGTGACCCTGCCTACGAAGCTGGAGGTTCCGGGTTCGAATCCCAGCGAGGGCATTATTTGTGTATTTATTTATCACAAATATTTGTTCCTTGGTCATGGCTGTCTTTGTATCTAAGTATCTATTATATATATCGTTGCCTGGTACCCACATCACAAGCCTTAATTGAGCTTACCGTGGGACTAGGTTGATTTGTGTAAGATATCCCAAGATATTTATTTATTATTTATTTAATGTGTCTCGTTCTGAGCTAATACGAAGATTCTTCCAATAATTTACTTACTTTCTTAAAATTGAGGAAATTCGTGTAAATTTATATGAGCGTACCTTCTCTTCCTCAGTGCGTATAGCAGACAACCTGAGTCGCGCGTTATCTCGTTCTGCGTCTGCCGCTTTTTGTGCTAGAAGTGAAGCCTCCTCTTCTGCCACTCGACCTTTCTCTGCTAGAAGTTCTGCTGTTTCTTCTGAACGACGCTGGAAATAAAATATTATTGTTAGTACAGGGTGAAAGATATGAAGTGTTACCAATTCCAATGGACTGCGATTTTTTAGTTGCAACAATTTATTACTATAAGTATGAAAAAATAAGAGAATAAATATTACATTTTGTGGTTGAATTTACTTTTCGTCAATATGACTACCTTCCGCCTTGACTATGGTCTCCAAATGGTATGGCATTTTTGTTTCTTGCGAGTTTTATAAGCCGAAGCTCAGTCTCGTTCTTAGGTTTGCGGTCAACAATCCAAATTTTTGCGTGCCTAAGACTTCAATGCGGTGTCCAAATCATATTTCCGATAATAAGCCGCTATTATTTTGACATTAGACTTAATAAAATCTACTTGGTAACACTTCATATCGTTCACCCTGTATCATCGGAGATCTTATAGCAAGATCGGGCTGAAGCCATCTATCAGTCGATAATAAATGGTCCATTGGTGTAGTAATTTATGGTGAACCAATTTTGATGATTCTTTTTTTATTTGAAAGCTGATGCTCACAAATTGGTCCCATTTTAATTTGGTCCAGTTTTGACAACGACAAATTAAATAATTAAAAAACAAGAGGTTGAATAACTGAATATCACGCCAATCGATACCGATGATTTTTTTTTACGCTTTCGCAACCAGGCAAAATTTCGAACAATACCCCAGACACCGACGATACCCAAAGCCGCTCGCCGCGAACCCGCTAAGCGGGCACGCGTCTGACGCTTAGGGTTGTACCAAATGAATTCCGTATACGTGATAGAGTGATACGATTAGCTTTTCTTAAATAGAGTAACGAAGTGTACATACAACAGAGAAGCATCTTTAATATGAATATTTCACGAGTGCAAAAGAGACACGATCGATGAAACACGTATGAAACAATTTTTGAGCAATTCCATCCGCATGGTGGAGCTAAAATAACGTTATTATCGGTCTTGAAAATAGATTACGATGTCCTAAAAGAAAGTAATTCGACTTACTAACTTTTCTGTTAGTAGCAGCCCTGAGGTTTATAGCTTTCTTACGCCGGCATCTGAGCAAAGTTTACGAGTGCCTACATGGCGGGTACGTGGTGTTGAGTGTGTTAAGCGACCTCAAAACAAACTGTGATGATGGAATCTATTATTCGTTTTTTTATTTTATTTTTTCGTTTGGTGATTATTAGTAGCTAACACTTACCAATGCCTCGTTAGCGAGCCGTATTTCCTCCTGGTACTGCAAAAGTCGTTGTTCCATGGCTGTGCGTTCTCTTTCTGCCGCCTCGCGCAGTTGTTTCTCTTTTGCTAGCTTATTTCGCTCGATTTGACGACGCTATAGATGACAGAAAAATCATGTTCAATGGCAAATCAAACCAAAATGCTGCTAATTTCGGAAAGTTTAGCGATACGAAATGTCTTGACCTCTTCCATAGAAATTAATTAATTTTGTATTATCAAACCGCAATTAGAAAGGGATTCGAAAGTACTGTTGACACAACATTGTTTAAGTCAATCTAAGATATACTCATGGTTATATTCATATATTTATAGTTTAAGTGCAGAGAATTACAGAAATTAGATTAATTAGTCACTCACTACATCTATAAACAATTCTTTTCTTGGTAAATGTTGTGTCAACAGTACCTACTGTCGAATCCCTTTCTAATCGCGGTTTGATAATAACACCAGCGAATGAATCATAATTTTTCAATAGAAAAATATGATTCCGTAATGAAATTGGATTTTCCTATCGAAACATTATGATTTCGTTTTACATTCGTTCTACTTGGTGATTAACAAATAAATCATTTTTTTTAAGTACTTATTCTATGAGCCCACTATTCATGATTTCATATTTTTAAGAACACTTTTTTTTTATTCTAGAGGCTTTATATAATAGACTTTGAATAAAAACTTTTTATTGTTAGCCTTTTTTTAAAGCGCTTTTCAACGATACCCCACTGGGAGTACACACTAAGCTATACTGCGGACAGACAGACAGACAGACGGAAATGGCGAGACAGAAGTGTCCCTAGAACCGTAAATACGGTGCATTGATATATCATCATATCAGCCGAAAGACGTCTACTGTTGAACATAGGCCCCCCCCCGCCAAAGACTGCCACAATGACCGGTCCTGCGCCACCCGCATCCAGCGGACTCCTGCGACCCTTACCAGGTCATCAGTCCACCTTGTGGATATATGTAAAAGTAAAATTACCTGTTTCTCTTCTTTGGCTTGAGCTTTCATCTGTTGCACCTCCATGGTGTCCGGTTTCCGGCGACGCATATACAAGTCGTGGTTGCCGATACATAGGTCAAGGATCTAAAACAAACGTTTCAATTATTAAACGATGACCAACGAAGGCCAGAGTCGGTATAATGTGCCCAGTATTTATAAAATAAATAGAATAGAATATAATTTATTGCAAACACACTACAAAAAGCACCTTAATTAAAAATACATCTTACGAGCTAACAATTACATGATAATACAACAAATAATGAATACAATAACACAGAGAAATATAGGTGCCGCTGTCGTTGCTGCAATCGGACACCACTCAGCATAATGCTATGACAGTAATATGCCACAGGGCCACAGCTAAATAAATAAATATCTGGGGACATCTTACACAAATCGACCTAGTCCCACGGTAAGCTCAATTAAAGCTTGTGATGTGGGTACTAGGCGACGGTATATATAATAGATAGATACTTAAATAAGACAGCCATGACCAAGGAACAAATATTTGTGATAAATAAATACACAAATGATGCCCTCACCGGGATTCGAACTCGGAACCTCCAGCTTCGTAGACAGAGTCGCTACCAAGTAGGCTACGGAGGCCGATTTAAAAGTAAATCATACATTTAACATTGAACCTGATAATCATTTCTCGGGTATTATAATATATGCAGTCTAAAACTTCTACAAAGCAAAGTCTTTCGATTTTCTTTTCTACAGGGTGAAACATGAGTCGTGAACAGTATTACGTTTTAATCTTTTTTTTTGTCACGACTCATGTTTCGCCCTGTATCATTCC
The DNA here is from genome assembly GCA_025490895.1 of Thaumatotibia leucotreta. Classification (NCBI taxonomy): domain Eukaryota; kingdom Metazoa; phylum Arthropoda; class Insecta; order Lepidoptera; family Tortricidae; genus Thaumatotibia; species Thaumatotibia leucotreta. The sequence goes on along the minus strand of JALPQI010005173.1, from coordinate 44,841 downwards.
TGGTCATGGTTTATGAAAAACGATCCAGTCCACAAAAATCTGTCAATTCAATTTAAATCTTATGTCACAAGGAAAAGTCATTTATTTCAGTGACAGAGTTTGGATCCTTTTTGCTAAACTACGTCCACTTATAACTTTTTTTAGATCTAACCTTTTTTTAAGGAACCTTTGTCTACAAAAACATGTCGGTTTCGTTAGGCCTCTTCATTTAAACAATAAATATGGGATTACAATAGCTAATATAAAATTGTATCCAATTGTTACTAAAGAGATCGCCTTAAAATCCATCCAAACCAGCTTGCAGTTAAACTTATTGTCCCAGACTGTAAGCAACTAAAACGCCGAGACATTTTCGAACAGTCCACAGAGTAGCAGAATACAATGGAATGCTGCTTTTTTTTTTCAAAAGGAGCGGGTATCAGTGGAGATCTGCTTGCAACGACATTGGTACAACAAATCTGCTTATAGTATGAAAACTGATCGCAGATAAACTAAGAGAAAAAATTGTTTTCACGACACTGTTCGTAAATGTGGTGATTGTTTGACTAAACACAGTACGGCAAGTTGCTTATAGTTGTATAGCTGTCAAATTTTGACAGCTCTGTGCATCTATGAACGTCACGAACAGTACAACAATTTTGAACGTAAAGTAAAAGGTCGTATCTAAACACGGATTTCATAGGTAGATATGACGTTTTGAAAATTATTTCAGAAAAAAATTCTCGGACTGCTTATAACTTTTTTTTTATTTATTGTGGCACAGGATCATGGCGTTCAGCCACAAAAATTTTAAATGTATTATTTCTAATTACAAGAATGTGTTTTATTTCCTCTCAGTAGTCGTGAAAAGCACAATGTTTAGTCTCGGCGAAAAGTGCAATAGATGAACTCGTACTATCGAAGGCCTCCCCAAGGGTCGGCCTTCGAACTAACTCGTTGATCTATTACTTACTTTCCAGCCTCTACAACACCAAACTTAATAACCAATACGGTGGCACACTGTTTCATAGACAGAAGTTTCATAGAATTTCGTTTCACAGAAATTTGTTCATATATTATTTGGATCATATAGTTTCTGTTCCAATATTATTGTTTCATAGACTATTCAATTGCTTAAAACATATTTCACAGACATTCAGTTCCATGTATAATGCTATCTAACTTTTTTACTTTACAAAGTAACCAAACACTAGAATTACGTTTCATATATTTTTGTTTTGTAGACACTGATTTCATAGATTGTTGTTTTGTAGTTACTGGTTTACGTAATATTTAGTTCCACTATTTACTTTATTGCATAGTGATATTCTTACCTAACGAGTCATGTTTCATGTTTTTTTGTTTCGTAGATACTGATTCGCCCTCCCTCTAAAAAAAAAAAACTGCTACCAGAAAAAGTAGATAGGTTGTAGGCAAAGTAGGTTAGGTTAGTTAGCCTTTCAATCCGTTCTAGCCTCGAAACCTAACCAATCCAAGTAATAAATCAGGGTAAAACCGACTTGGATTGGTTAGGTTTCGAGCGTAGTTTCTCGGATAAATAAAATACCGACTTACTTTTAATTAATTGTTTAAGAATCGTTATTGTTGCGAAACCGAAAAAGGGGGACGGGGGGCGCAGCCCCCCACAAAGGGAGCTCGGGGGGCGAAGCCCCCGCATTAAAAAATAACAAATTTGTACCTCCTCTACTCTAACCTGGATAGGTTCGTTAGGTACCTTTTATCCCGTAGAGCAGAAATAGAAGCCCCGCGCAGCGGGGCTTCGTCGACCGGTTCCCAGGTCTAAATCGCTTACTAAAATTCTTTGGACAAAGGTATTTCTTTTGTATTTGTATAATGGTATGTAATGATAATTCAATAGTTTAATTATGACTGAATAAAAAATATTAAGTTTTATATAATGACAAACAACGTTCTATGAATATTCAGTTTTTGAAACAACTGTTATGGACACTAAATACTATACGAATTAATAATATTTGATTGAATACGCTATGAAATGAAATTCTAAGAACAACATATCTGAACAATAAAAAATATACAAAACCAGATTATATAACGTAAGAGCTCTGAAAAATTATCATTCTATGAAATGAAAATACGAGAAACATTTTCTATGAACCAATATTCTGCGAAAATGTTGTCTATAAAACAACGTACAACCACCAAATACTAACCAAACTTACCAATTTATTCATTCCCTTAGGCGAGAAGAAGATAAAATTGTTAGCAGCCTTGTCGACGAACTTGATGATGAACTTTTTATCGTCGAACGATATATGTTTTATCTCCGACCACGGGAAAGTCGTTTTTGGCATTAATTTGTTGTCCTTCTCGTAGATGTTGAGGCCTAGCGCTGTCACACCGAGGTAGAGATCTGTGTCTTTTTTGTTCTGAGAAAGAAATACTTTGGAAATTAAAACATGCTCTATTTTGTTACGTAGTAAATCAGTAAGCATCTTTTATTTTAAAGACAAACGGGTCTTAATCGCGTAGACGTTTAATTATATCCTGACGTTTCGGGCATGACGTTACACCCGTGATCGCAGCAGACTCTGCCTGCGACCACGTTTACGCGATTAAGACCGGTTTGTCTTTAAAATATGAGTGATAATCGTGAAAGTTTAAGCATCTTTTAAATAAAAAAATATCATCAAAATCGGTTGACCTAAAGCAGTTAAGAGGTAACAAACATAAAATAGTACATTACGACACAAGTGCGAAAAACATGAAACTCGAAACGAGTGGCGATGTTTTAAAACACGACCGAAGGGAGTGTTTACAAATCGACACGAGTTACAGATTTCGTTTTTGCAAGTGTCTCGTACGACGTTTTTTAGTGCAGATGGTCCTCCGAAGTTTTGGACCTGACGTAAAATGACACACTTCTCGCACTAGCGCCTAAAAAGCAACCAAACTGTACTAAAAAAAACTTACAATCCGTCGTCGAATTTATAACCTTCTTTTTTTTAATTCGGTTGAAAAAACGCGACCTGGATTCATTTAACATGGAGAATAATAACCATAGGTGAGGATTGTGAGGAACAATAAAAATATTATATCACAAATAAATGACCTTGATGCTTAGCCAAGTTGCCAATCGCTAACGCTTAGTAGCGTAGCGTAGTTTTCCCTCTGTGTGACTCTTTCATATTAGTGCGTCAAAGCCAGAAAGCTGCCTTTCGTTTACGATTGACGATTAAGCGTTAGCGATTGGCAACTTGTCTAAGCACCCTTATCTTTGAACCTAGAGCCCTCCGCTTCATATACAGGGTAACACTTGAGTACTCACATTAATAGAGAAATAGTTTACACCATACATATCCAAATCTTGTGCTATTTTCAGGTACTCCATTTCTGCTTCGTCACGCGACATGCCTTTGTGGTCTGCATACCTGAAAAATAGACGGTTTGATTAAAATTATATTGAACCAATATCAATATACTTTTTATTTGGCTATAGTAGCCTGTAATACGGTTTATTGTCAAGGGGCAATAATAAATGCCATGCTACTACTACAGTACTGGGAGTACTGGGGTGAGGCCCTGCATACATGTAACTGAGGGTTTTTTTCGATGTATATAACTAATGCACAGTGCCCGGAATAGGTAGTGCCTATTTACCTAAACTTCAGAGAAGGACCTAACTAAGAGTGGTTACAACCACCAAAAAATATTATTTATTTTTATTGAACACGGGATTTCCCGGGATTCATAAGAGTAACTAATTAACATATAATAAGACTCGGGGTCAAATTATTATTAAAATTCAATAGTTTAATGCAGAAAAATGCGTGTCGTGACATATGACGCACTGTGTAGAAAATCGATCGAAAATGTAATGTGGAAAAAGGTAATTGAAATAAAACTGGTTATCATATGTTTTTTTTTTTTTTTTTTTTTTTTTTTTTTTTTTTTTTTTTTTTTTTTTATCTGCGATCAGTTTTCATACTATAAGCAGATTTGTTGCAGTGTACTAATGTCGTTGCAAGCAGATCTCCACTGATACCCGCTCCTTTTGGAAAAAAGCAGCAGTCCATTGTATTCTGCTACTCTGTGGACTGTTCGAAAATGTCTCGGCGTTTTAGTCGCTTACAGTAGTCTGGGACAGTAAGTTTAACTGCAAGCTGGTTTGGATGGATTTTAAGGCGATCTCTGTAGTTCTTGATGTTAAACTCGAACTCTTCCTTCACAGTGTTCATATGTAAGTATTTGTGAACTTCTGTATTTGTAATGAACCATGGTGCGTTTGATATGCTCTTTAATATGCAATTCTGTAGGCGTTGTATCATATTGATATTAGAGGTACATGCAGAGCCCCAGAGTTGTATCCCGTATGTCCAGATGGGTTTGATTACAGCTTTATATATCAATAATTTGTTGTCTATTGACAGCTTTGAATTTCTGTTAAGCAACCAATACAATCCTTTATATCTAAGATTCACCTCAAGTCTCTTTGTTTGGATGTGCTTCTTCCATGTGAGTCTGCGGTCCAAATACATGCCCAGGTATTTGACTTCATTGTTGTGTGGGAGTATGGCGTCACCCAATTTGACGGCAGGACAATCACCTTTTCTCAGCGCGAAGGTCACGTGTGTAGATTTGGAAGCGCTGGCTTTTATACGCCACATTTTTTGCCATGTATGGATTGCGTCAAGCCCTTTCTGTAATTTTTCTGAGGCTTTATCTATGCTACTACTGCTAGCAAGGATGGCTGTATCGTCAGCAAAGGTTGCAGTAATTACTCCAGGGACTTCTGGCAAATCTGAAGTGTAGAGGACATACAGCACTGGCCCCAGAACAGATCCCTGGGGTACTCCGGCTCTTGTCTTGAAGAATTTTGAAGTACTGTCACCTTCCTTCACTTGGAAAATTCTTTCGCATAGATAGGATTCTAGCAGTGGATAGTATGGGTGTGGAATGAGAGTTTTTATTTTGTACAATAGGCCTTTATGCCATACCTTGTCGAATGCTTGCTGGACATCAAGAAAAGCTGAAGAACAGTACTCTTTACGTTCCAGAGAATTTCTGATTGTGTTGTATACTCTATGGATTTGTTCAGTTGTAGCATGGTGTGCTCTAAAACCAAATTGGTGTTCTGGTATTATGCTGTTTGCTGTTAATATTGGCAGTAGTCTTTCCAGAAGAATCCTCTCAAAGAGCTTAGAAAGCAGAGGCAACAGGCTTATTGGTCTATAAGATGTTACATTGTGTGTGGGTTTTCCTGGCTTGTGCAGCATTTGTATTTGGGAGACCTTCCAAAGGTAAGGGTAATAGCCAGTTCTAAAAATACTATTGAAGATTGTAGCAGTAAGAACTAGAGCCTTTTTTGGTAGTTCTTTTAGAATCTCTTTTGTAATTAGGTCAAACCCTGGAGCTTTTTTGTCCTTCAGTAACTTAATATGTTTTGATACTTCATTCGGGCTTGTTGGTTTTATTGGAAGATCCATTTGGAAAGGCTGCGTAAGTACAATGTCTATGTCATGTTCTAGTTCTGGAGAGTCGGTGTCATTGGGTGTAAATACTTCACTCAAGTGTCCAGCGAAAACATCCGCCTTTTGTTGGTTCGTTCTGGCCCAAGTGTTGTTTGTTAGTTTAATAGGTGGTTTTACATTTTGAGGCCCGTTGTAGTTCTTTGTTATTTTCCACAGGGAGTAGCTTGAATGCGGTGTAGGGGTCAACGTCAATAACTGCGCTTGCAGCGTCTCATTTTTAGCTTCCTTAATAATTATTTTTAGTTTGCTTGCCATTCTATTAAAGATCCGTTTGTCATCATCTCGACGTGTACTGTGCCAGACACGACGAAGCCTCCTTTTTTCTAGAACCATTTGCTTTATTTCTAGTGGTATAGACTTATTGTTTGGCCTGGCTATAATTTCAGGAGTAGATTTCCAACAGGCAACCTGTATAGCGTTGGTGAACGTTGTGACTGCATTTTCTATATCTTCTTGGGTTTTAAGCGGAATATTCAGGTTCAATTTATGTTCCAGGAGTTCACGAAATATGTTCCAGTCTGTAAGTCTATTGTATAGCTTAGGTTGGATTTCTTCTTTAAGGGCGATGGTGCTCATGGTTAGTAACACTGGTACGTGGTTAGACGAACCGTCTAGGCAGGTTTTGGCATGTAGGTATAACCCAGTTAGTCCCTTGGTTAAGAAAAAATCTATTAAGTCCGGCAACCTGTTTGTGTCAGTCGGCCAGTGTGTCGGTTCTTTCGGTGCAATTGGGGTTATAGAGTTCATGTCGATACTATGTTTCAATGCCCTCCCTCTTGTAGTGATTAACCTGGAACCCCAGTAAGTGTGTTTCGGGTTCCAGTCACCTCCAGCAACAAAGCGATTACCTAGGCTTTTAAAATAGTCTGTAAATAGTTTATCTGTGATTTTGTGCTTAGGGGGACAATAAGCAGAGGATATATTAAGATTTCCATTACTTGTATAAATACATACTGTGGTGGCCTGTATTTGTTCTGTCCGGTAGCAAGGAAGTTCGTAATGCTTAATTGATTTTTTTATAATGATAGCTGTACCACCATGAGCTGTCCCATCGGGATGGTTAGTATTGTATATACAATAATCTTTAATCCGAACTAGACTTCTGGCGGTGAAATGTGATTCTGATATAAGAAGTATATCCAAGTCGTGCAGTTTTAGCAATATTTCGGCTTCTTGTGTATTAGGCGGAAGGCCGTTAATGTTCCAGGTTGCAATGTTTAAGGAAATCATTTTGTCATCTTATTTATCAGTGTAGTTAAAAGACTCATTAAAGAGCCTATTTGTTGAAGTAATATATCCATTTTTTGTGTTTGTTGTAATATAAAGTCTTGTAAGACTTGTGTTGGCTCAATGTCATTTTGACATTCGTTCTTATTTTGTAGTCTTTCAGAATAGCTGGGTCTTTCGGGGTCTCTATGTGCCGTCCAGGAGCGACCTTCTTGAATAGTGTTTCTGCGGAGTGGAGGAAATGTTTGGTCGTTGACAGTCAACTGAGGTCTCTCGTTATGCAATTGTTCATTTTTTTCTATTGTTTTTTGTTGATTCTCTTTGCTCATATTTGGCCTTTTTCCCTTTTTTACTCTAGCTAAAATTTCCTGGTAAACTTCACAGCCTTTGTAGCTAGCAGGGTGATCACACAGACAAAGAGCACAAGTTGCTGGAGTTTTTGGATCTTTCCCACATTCTGATGATGGATGGGATCCTGCACATTTCACACATCGGTATGGTCTCAGGCAGTTGTTTTTAGTATGGAGATATTGCTGACACCTAGTACACTGGACTATAGTTTTACTTTTTCTGGGGTCTTCTATTTTAACTAAGGTATTATAAATATATTTAATGTTTTTAGCTTCTCTGTTATTCGGACCAGGTAGTAAGTTGACGAAGAAGGTGGAACTTGGGAGTTTTTCTCGACCAATTTTTGCATTTATAATTTCTCCGGAGACAACATTACCGGTTTTTAAAATTTCTTCAATTATTGCATTGTGAGGTGTTGTGTGGTGTAAGTTTTTGATAACAATCCTGTAGCATTTATCTTTTTTATTCGTGAAGGTGTGTCCAATGATATTTTTTTCACGGGCTAGTGTCATCAATTTCTTGTATGACTCTATGGATTTGCAGTTGACAATCAATTTATTTTTATTTGGTATCTTGATAGAGTATTGGCTATTGTCTAGAGTGCTTTCAATGGTCTCCCTGAGTTTACAGACGTTTTCTATTCCAGAGAGTATTAGAGGTGGCGGTTTAGGGTCTTTTTCAGGTTGTTCAACCTGCTCCACATTAACATCTGGGGTATCAAGAGGTAAATTTTCAAACCTATTACTGGGGATTTTTTTACGCTCTTGGTTAGGCGAGTTGGATGCTCTACGCTTGTCGTTTCTTGAACTCGGGGCTCTTTGCCAATCAGGGCAAGGATGAGTTGTGTTATCCTGAACATGTTCTTCATTCAGTTCTTCCATACTTTCAGGCTCATTTTGGTTTCCTGATATTTGGATCGATTTGTTTTGACAAAATGCATATGTATTTTTTTCCGTTGTTGTCTTGTTTTCGGTCTGGAACATGCTTTTGTGAAACACTTGTTGTACTAAATTTTTATTTTTTGGGGTATCATTTCCCCTATTTTGGGGGATTTCATTGCGGGAATCGGTACTCATTACTGGCAACACTCAGTTTAAACGAATGTCATATTGTTATTGACAGTTCATTATGATGTTGAAATTCGAGGGTATGCCTTAAAACAAGTCTAGGATTGCATCCTATGCATCATATTGCATCATATGTTTAAAACATTTATTGCATTCAATTTTTTACTAAATAAACATCTTTCAATCTGTATCATCATCATCAACATCAAAAATATCATCAGTATCAGTTCCTTTATCATTGGAGTTATTGTGTGAATTATAATAAATAACCATAAGTTTTTCCATGTTTTCGACTTTCAGACAATTTGACCCCCAGTCTGAGTAAATGTCGATTTGATACTCTTATGAATCCCGGGAAATCCCGTGTTCAATAAAAATAAATAATATTTTTTGGTGGTTGTAACCACTCTTAGTAAGGTCCTTCTCTGAAGTTTAGGTAAATAGGCACTACCTATTCCGGGCACTGCTAATGCAAAAGTCTTAAAGTAAAAATATGGAGGTGGTAATAAACTCTTTCAACAAATGTTGGTTGGTTCAAAGTATCTCTCATACTTTTTAAGGTAGCTTGATTTAACTTTATTTTTTTATATTTATTGCTACGGAACCCTTTGTGTGCGAGTCCGACTCACACATGGCTGTTTTTTCAAGTTTGCGGATTGCATCATTTTGAGAGGAATTTGTGAGATTTCTATAATGGAAAACGATTTTCTCGACCTCTATCAGTATTGCAACGAAATGCAACGTGCATTCCAACGCCCATTGCAAGGAATAAATCTGTATACATTATATTACTAAGTCATCGGCAACACAGTTGACCATACATGCACCTTATGTGTATTGCAGTAAAGGCCACAATTTGATAGGTAGATAAATGAATTGGTGTTAGTACAAAAATGCTGATAATGGACCTTATATCTTTGACACAAGACTCATGAATTCTTATGAATATTATGATTTCCGAATTCAGCCCGTGTATAGTGAGGGCAGTAAGAATACATTTGTCACAACCGCAACTCTTCCCGCGGGTGTCGTAAGAGTCGACTAAGGGATTGAAGTGTCACTGACCATTCTTTAACAGAAGATTGATAATGGTCAGCAGTGTTATTAAGTTATTATAGTGAACACATTACTGCGATAGCCAATCTGCTTGCCCCACGTCGAGCAGTGGACTTAGATAGGCTGATGATGTGATGTGTCTTTTTTATGCTATAGGTGGCAAACGAACAGACGAATCGCCTGATGGAAAGCAATTAACGTCGCCCACGGACACCCGCAACACCAGAGGCGTCGCAAATGCGTTGCCGGCCTTTAAGGTGGTACGCTCTTTTCTTGAAGGTTTGAAGGTCGTATCGGTCCGGAAATACCGCTTGCGAGTTCGTTCCAAAGTTTAGCTTTGATTTTCGAATTCAAACCATCATCTATCAGTCAAGTACCTACTGACAGTAGAAAAAACGCGGGAAATTCAAAAGAATGTAGGATTATACTCGTAGTTGGGTAGGTACCCGTAGAAAATTTTAATTTGCCGTCTTTTCTGAGAGAGTACAGGGTGTTACAATATCTATCAGTCAAGTACTTACTGTCAGTAGAAAAACGCGGGAAATTCAAAAGAATGTAGGAGTATACTCGTAGTTTGTTAACCGGTACCCATAGAAAATTTTAATTTGCCGTCTTTTCTGAGAAACTTTTCTTACAAAAATGGTGATACAAGATAATAAAACATGATTTTGAACAACTTTTACTATGGGACCAAATACACTCAAGAAAAAAAAAGAGTCTTCCTATTCTTCCATTGTTGTTCCATAAAAATTAGCTAAAGTCGTGCAAAATGTATGGGAGTGTCGATTTTTTCCCGAGTTTTCATTTCAATTTATTTGTATTATTTGTATTCATATTTGGTCCCATAATAAAAGTTGTTCAAAATCATTAATAGATTCATGTTTTGTTACCATATTTTGATCCGGTCTTCCCACATCTCCGGAGTCATCTGGTATTGGTCAATCACCCGTTGTGGTAGTAAGTCTTCGCTGGCTAGCATACCCGGTTTAGAGGCAGTTTCGTCGTAGTCACCATACTGTGCAATGAAAAGATTTCATAAGAAACCAGTTTAGATTTTGGGCAATAAAGGATCAGGCTAAAACAGGGTATGTTACAACAAATCTTGCCATTTAACACGTTCGACGCCGGTGACACGTGTGTTACCAACAAAATCTGATTCCTATGCCAGTGACACACATACGTGATCAGAGTAACCTTATTCTTATGCCACTAGCATAAATCAATTTCTTTCTCCTATGCCAGTGCCATAGAAATACGAACGTTTTTGACACAAGTGCTGTGTCACTGGCATAAGAGTACAATCTGTTCAGTCACACATGCGTGTCGGCATAGGGGTTCTATCAGATAATTTCGATCGGCATAGTATTAGCGCTTAGTGAAACAGTACTGGAGGCGAACGTGTTAATCGTTCGCCAAACAGTAACTACGTGCAAGAATCGGTTACCAGTATTTTCTTTATACAAAAGAATGGTTCTTTTTTTCGTTCTTCCGTAAATCAATTCTTTTTTAATGGACTAATTTGAAAATGCAATATTGTTAATTGGATGAATCAACTTGTTTCTGTCTGTTATTGCCATGATTACGGTCACCTAAGTCACGGTGGTTTTATGCAAAATTATGCTACTTAAATCATGAAAAAGTTTTCCAATGGTGGTGGGATTTGAACCCATGTCCTCAGCTTTTGCGGCTGTTGCCTAAACCACCAGGCCACTCCAGCCTCGACTGCTCGACTCGGCTGGTGTGGTTGAGTGGTCTAATTTTTTCTTTGGTATATAACATCTAATATTTAAATAAAAAAAGTGATTGACTCTTTTAAAAACATATCGTCGGTTGACAACCAAAACTCACTAAGTAACAAATACCTACTTGAAATAGAGATCGTATCTAAGTTCTGATTCAATACTGACATAGGAGGTTGCTAAGAGTAGTGACAGTTTTTATAGTGAGTTTTGGTTGTCGGCCGACGATATGTGGCAAAACATACCTTAGCCTGGACGGCATAGCTAGCAAGCAGCACCGACGCCTCCGGCGGGCAGTAGATATCCATGCTCAATATCGCCTGCTTCACCTGCAGGAACAGCAAGTGCTGTGTCACCTCCTGAATTAGTTCCTCGGCCACATCTTCAGGGTACAGCTTGCAGAGCATTGTGAACGGTGTGCCCGGCATTTGGGAGACGCATTGGTCTTGTACTGTGAGAGAATATTGGTGAAGATAGGGTATACAAATCAGTAAACAGCAGAAAACTTTCCAATAAGTTAATTGTAGTTACATTTGAAATATTTAGGTTTTCATTTATTATGTGAAAATTAAGTTTTTAAGCTAACATGGTAATTTACATTATTAGTATGATTAAAACAGGTTACTTGCACTTTTACATGTAACTGCACCCAATATTTTGGCACTGTTGCCAATGCCATCTTCACAAAGTCGGGTGCTTAATAAGGGCTATTTACATGGTAAATATCCCGTTTTAAATCATCCTAATAAAGGTGTAAATTATTGTCTTCTAGATTATTATCCGTTAACTCATACCAGCAGGTAATTTTACAAAGAATTGATGGTAGGAATTCACTTTTCGACCTAACTATGATCTGGATTTATTATGTGCAAAAAGATAAAAAAGTTGGCCATAACTCTTTGCATAATTAGATACACATTCATGACTTGATGTTTAATTAAATTTCTGTTAATAAATAATGAGGTTTCAAATATGTACAACATCTCCATAAACAGTTTTATTACAATATCATGCCATCACACTCATGAAATATGATGGTGCTAAAAAAATACTAGACAAGTATACTACAGAAAAATAAATGACCTGATGCTATTTCAAAAAGAAAACTGTGAATCACTTTCCTCAGACACCCACTATGTTCATGTCATGTAATTGACACAGGGAGTAAGATCAATTAAGTAATTACTAAATTGCCAATATATTATGACATCAGGGGTTTTGAAAGGTTAATCAATTGATGAGTAATACATTTGATATGAGACAAGCTCAACTGTTTTTTTCCTAGTGCCTTTTAATCCATTATTACATTTAATTTATTTCATTTTGCAGTGTTACTTAACACCTTCGCTGCGGCAATTAAGTCAAATCGTAAGTAACCATACTTGTACAGGTCACATATGACATGTTCCGCACTGAGTGTGTTAAAATTATACAGATTTCTTCTTAATACAATCAATAAAAATCTTCAGGTTCTGAATTATGAAACTAAGAAAATAAACTATTAATAAGTAAAAATGCCTGAAATTTATTGAAGAGATTGTCTATATGAGGATCCAGCTAATCTAGCATTCTGGTCATGCATCAAAATATAAAATTTGGCTTTGCCTCTATTTTTATACTATAAGCCCTGTCACCAAATTGAGTATGTAGTTACCTTTTTTGTCTAATTTGAGCCAGCTTATGAAATGCTTGGTGTCCTCAAACTGCAGCCCAAAGAACCATGTTTCTCGCAGACCTATAGTCCGACAGACCAGGTCAAACAAGTCTCTTCCTGTTGCTCGCCACTGGACGAAAATGACATCATTTTTAAATTAAGATTAAATCTAACTAATCTACTTAACCTAACCTATGTATTTAAATCTATGTACATAAATTGTAGTTTTGAATATAAATATATAAAAAAGTTAAGATTAACTAACAGATTAGATACCATAATTCTGGACTTTGATTCTAATAAATTGAAACAGATATAAGTATTTTGTGCATTTAGATTTAGCATGTAATATAGGACTGTTTTTCTGATATAAAATTAAAGCAAACAATATATTAAAATTCTAGGGAGATTATCTACAACTGTAACTTGTATTCATCGAATATAACCTTGCTTTTCTAATGTAAACTAAGTTTGTTTATATTACTATTTTTCCAATGTATATCAAATACAATAATGAACACAACTCTGCTATTATCTGCCCGTGCGTAGGTGTTTACAAGACAATTATCACTCCCCTGCACTAATTCACAAGGCCTGGTACTCGCAGGGTGACTCATAATGAACCTATTGTACTAATTCCTTAATTACTAAATGACCAAACAATAACAAAAATAAGCCTTAAAGTTGACATCTCACCTCAAGGTTAAATTCCAATTCAGCATCCAATGTACACACCTTCACAGGAAAGGATTTGGACGCCTTCTTTCTTCTAAAAGGCGGCATTTTTACATCGCATAATTCATCTACTTCTTAACAAAACATCAACCGATAGGTTAGGAGTTCTACGGCGAATTAACTAATTGCACGGCAATGGTTACCTTTTACGTAACGAGCACTCGCTTGAGGAATGCGCGTAATTTCACATTACGTACTATTTCCAGCGGTTATTATTTACAAACAAGAAAAACGCAATGAAACAGGGTGTACATACGATGTACGAAAGAAAAATTTGGTACATTACGTTCCGTTCCGGGTCACTTAAATTAGCATTTCCTGTCATTAAGAAGTTAACGCCTTTTGCGTGCTATGAACTTTTATGTTAAAACATTTTATAAATTTTCGAGATTGTTTTAATTTCGTACATGAAAAACTGCAGTGTACGAAATTAAATCCTCTCGACAGATACGTGATAAAATTTTCGATATTAAATGTTGAAAATGTAATTCAATAGAAAAGTTTGCAGTGAGTGTGATCAATGCCTTAGCGTAATTTTATAAAGTTTTCTGCGTCCATGTTGGCCAGACTGTAATCTGACACTGACAATGACAATGACATAGAGTGACAGTGACAGCCATTCGCTTCAAAACTTCATCGCCACGTGCGGTGCAGTATCTTAATATTTTTCTCTCAAATATTCATAAGAATCTAGAAATATGGGGAAATTTAGATCTAAGCTGAAAGGTAAAACAAAAGGGAAAAGATGGAACAAAGGTCATTCTTCCGATTCCAATCCGAAAACTCAAAAATACAGGGAGATGGCGAAATCCCGGTTCTTTCAAGAAAATTTGGGTAAGTTTCTATGATTACTAGAAAATTCATATTTATTATATGACTATCATTTACTACAAACACTTCTTTCTCATTACGGGCTATGTAGGTACTTATAAATGCAACTTTAAACGAATTTAACGTGTCAATAACTATGGCTAATATTCAATCTTGGCTTTGCAGGAAACACTGGCTTGACACAGCAAGCGGTCTTGAAACACGAAGCCATGATCACCTACGGGCATGGCAAGAGCAAGCAAAAGTCCGAGGCTGAAACGGAGCTGAGTATTGCAAAGGATTTTGAAAGCATGTCTGTGAGATCCGGAGAAGAGGATTCAGAGAGTCAGTACTCGGGTTCCATGAAGTCTGGGACGTTTAAGACCTTTCAGACTTTTGCTTCTGATTGGAGCCAGTGCTCTAATGTCAGTTTTAGCAAGTAAGTTTTTTTTAATTTATTTTTCTTAATATGATTCACAGCTGACTGACAACCAAGTTAACTTTTTGGTCATAATATTTAGATGGAATTGAATACAATAAAAATATCACATTTGTGATGTGGGTAATTGTGATATGTCTTTTCATAAAAAATAAAAAAATTGTGATTTCTATACATAACAAAATTATTAATTAAATTATGGAAGCAGAATAATGTAGTCAATTACCACTTATTTTACATGTATTTTAATAAAAAGACATATGATCCCTTATTTTTAATGCAAATAGATCATGTGCACTTATTATGATATGATATATGCAATAGGAACTTGTTAATACTACATTTTTTACATGTTTTGATCACCTATTTCAAATGCAGAAAAATAACTGTACTAATCTGATATGTAATTGTTCAAGTTTGCAATATGACAATCTGTTTTTATTTGTGTTGGCACTACTGTCAACGTGACGTTCGAATTTGACGTTTCCCCTCCCCTCTCATTAACACAAAAAGCCAGTGTGATTTCAAACCGCCATTGAGTCGACACAGTTTTCGCTCTCGTAGATTCTATTCTCGAATTAAAACACCATTCACACGCAAGTTCATCATACATCAAACCAGCGAGTGCAAGGAGCCCCACGACCGAGTGCGAAGAGCGGACCCAAAGCTAAGTTGGACTCTGGAGGTAACGGTCAGGTGACTTCAGTTGGCAGGAGAATCCCGGTCGGCGCCAACAGCGGACAGCGAAGCTACGGATCCAACCTCCAGCATCAGGCACAGAAGGTAATCCGATCACTCAGCTGTATATCTGTTCACTTCACGTTTCTTTGAACAGGCACCAACATTCTTGCTCCCCCACACCCTAACGTTTTTCAATTTAAATTCTACAACGGTCAATTCCGACTTTCTCTCGTTATAACATTACAGTCCACATTTTTTCGTCTCTCGTACATTTTGGTCCTTCGAACCGGATATTTTGATAGGTGACCTTTGGTTTTATCGTTTGTTTTCGCGTAGTCACTTATCGGATTCCGTTATTTGTTTACTTGTCGTTATTTTGAGAAAAAATATTAGGGTAGGATTTATAAAAATATTTGTGGGTAAGGAAGAAAGTTGGTTGTGTAGTGGTGTTTTAAATTAAATTCGTTCAATCATTCACTCCACTGTCGCAATTAACATTCCTGGCAACACTTTCGCTTGTGTCAGTTGTCAGTGTCATTGCTGTCAGTGTCACCTTACGGAATCCAATTCGTAGGTGATTTTATTTTGGATTTCGTTCTGTTGTTTATTTCTACAGTTTCGACTTAGATAGATGGGTCCCGGTGATAAAGTGATGGAGTCAGAAGCGGGTGTCGACCCGCTGCTGATTGCCCGGGACTATGCGTTAATGAGAGTGGAGTATTTGCAGATGTTGTCCGACGCAGATTTAGCTTTGTGTGATGAAGGTGAATTGGCTTCAATTGCTCAAAGTTTTCACGAAGCTCAAATAAAGTTGCTTAGCTGTAACCCGCGTAGTGACCACCGCGAGATATGCAGCCATACAGCGTTGTTTGACACTAAACTTCGGGCGGTCAGAGCTAGGTTAAGAGCGGACGTCAAACCTTCATTAGACAAGAAAAATCTAGTCATGCCTAAGCTACCTAAATTGATGATTAAACCGTTCGACGCAAAAATTGAGAATTGGATTTCTTTTATAGAGTTATTTAATTCATTGGTGCATAAACGGACGGACATTGCACCTGTAGAGAAGCTTCATTATTTGTTATTAAGTGTACAAAACGAGGCCTATGACCTTATAAAGAATTACCCTGTAACTGACGATAACTACAAGTTGGCTTATGATGCATTGTATCGGCAATATAATAAAACTAGATTCATAGCGACAACTTACTATGAGAAATTAATACAGTGTGAAGCCGTGAAGGGAGGTCGGTCTAGTGATTTGCAGCGGGTTCATAGGGTTTTCAACGAGAACCTGTCAATATTGAAGGGCTTTGACTTACCGGATGCTAACTTCATGCTCGTACAGTTGTTATGGTCAAAGCTCGATAAAGGTACCAAAGAGCAGTTTGAGTTAGAACACAACTCGGATGACATTCCTGTGTTAAGTAAGTTGCAGGACTTTGTTGAAAAAAGGTATCGGGCTTTGGATGCTGCGGGATTTATGACTAGTGTTGCTCAACCTAGCGTAAGTAGGCCTGTCGCTAAGGGGAAGACAGCTTTGGTTGTGTCCACCACAACATGTGTGCTGTGTAGGGAGGCACATAGCATAGCTTTTTGCCCTGTATTCTTGAAATATGACCCGGCTAGTAGATTTAAGTGTGTCAAGGAGAATAATTTATGTATTTTGTGCCTATCGGGGTCACATTCTGTGAAGGCTTGTAAAGCGAAGCAGCGGTGTGAGCAGTGCAGATTTTCCCATCATACTCTCCTTCATTTTAATAATGCAAAGGCACCTGCTTCGGTCGCAGATAGTAACATGAGTTCTTTAAAGTCTCAAATAGAAACTCCAAACCCGCTAACTATGGTTGCATATAACATGGCAACTTCGCCTTTGTTTTCGACAGCCTATGTGTGTCTTAGGGATGTTCAGGGGACTTTTGTTCCGATTAGAGCTGTACTGGATTCTGCTAGTGGCTGTAATTTCGTGAGTGAAGCATGTGCTGAAAGATTGGGTCTGCGGTTTAAGGATGGTAGGCATGCTGTGACTGGTATTGGTCACTCAACGACTGAACCTGCAGGTACCTTGTCATGTGTCATTTCACCCACCCATGGTCGCCCTAATGTGACCATTTCGTTGGAGGCCTATGTGTTACCTACCATATGCCCGGACGTACCAGCCGAGCATATGGATTTATCGTCGTGGCAACACATTAAGGATTTAGATTTAGCCGATCCGTCTCTTCACATCCCGGGTCCTGTCGACATGCTCCTGAGTGCTGGCATTTTCGCTTCGTCGCTGCGCCCTGGACTGGTCCATGGGGACCCCGATCAACCGACTGCCCTTAATACCTCGTTTGGATGGGTGGTAATGGGTGGTTGTGCTGCGGGAACTTGTCGCTCTCGTCGTGGCAGCAGTAGTTGTCAGCTGGTCATGAATGCCTTTTCGCTTGATGACTCCATTAAGAGGTTCTGGGAGTTGGAAGACGTCAAGGCTCCGAACACCTTATTATTATCGAAGGAGGACCAGCTCTGTGAAAATTATTTTCTCGCAAATTATCGTCGCACAGAGGAAGGCAGATTTGTCGTTCCTTTACCTTTCGTGGAACCTTCCGATAGGCCAACCTTCTTGGGCTCTCGAGCCATCGCTCTGAAACGGTTCTCTGCACTAGAACGGAAGTTGCAAAGTAACTCGGAGTTTTATAAAAATTATATAGCTTTCATGGAGGACTATGGAAATTGTCGCCATTTTGAGGAGTGTGATCCTCCAGCGGTGGATGAGGGGAACTTCTTCTATATCCCACATCATGGAATATTGAGACCCTCGTCGATCAGCACGCCTCTTCGTGTTGTTTTTGATGCGAGTGCAAAGGACAGCCGAGGCGCCTCGTTAAAT
The DNA here is from genome assembly GCA_025490895.1 of Thaumatotibia leucotreta. Taxonomy (NCBI): domain Eukaryota; kingdom Metazoa; phylum Arthropoda; class Insecta; order Lepidoptera; family Tortricidae; genus Thaumatotibia; species Thaumatotibia leucotreta. The sequence goes on along the minus strand of JALPQI010005173.1, from coordinate 26,715 downwards.
GACTCGCTGCTGCCAGGGCAGAAGTTACAGAACAACATCTTCCACTTGCTCCTTCGGTTCCGATGGCATAGCGTTGTTTTTACTGCTGACGTCAAGCAAATGTATCGCCAAGTCCTCGTGTCTCCTGAGGATGCTGACTACCAGCGCATCCTGTGGCGGCCATCGGTCCATGGTCCTGTCCGTGACTATCGGTTGTTGACTGTGACTTATGGAGTTTCGTCTGCTCCTTATCAGGCTCTCCGGACGATTGCTCAGTTAGCAAAGGAAACGGTAGCAGAGTACCCTTGCGGGGCAGCAGTTTTAGACCGCGATATATATGTTGATGATGTGGTCTCCGGAACGCATTCTATTGAGCAAGCCCAGCTGCTCCGGTCGGAACTGTCGTCAATATTGGCCTCTGGTGGGTTCCATCTGCGAAAGTGGACGTCGAACTGTCAGGAGTTTTTTCGAGGGAGTGCCTGCAGCAGATTTGTACTCCGAGGATTTTCGTGAATTCAGTGCTCTAGAGGATCTTTCATTGAAAATTCTTGGCCTTTCGTGGTTACCTCGCACCGACAATTTCACTTTCCGTGTAGCGGTCGAGGAGCGTCGGTGCACTAAGCGTACCATCCTCTCGGAAATTGCTCGGATTTTCGACCCACTGGGCCTTCTGTCGCCAGTGACGTTTTTGGCGAAATATTTCATGCAATTGCTTTGGGTCTCAGGAGTCTCGTGGGACGACGACGCGCCAGAGAGTATTGTTTCCGAATGGCAAACGTTCAAGCAGCAACTGCCTATTCTAGGGTCGGTTTCGATTCCGCGACGTATAGTCAAGGATTTTGCCTCGCTCGAGTTACACGGGTTCTGCGACGCTTCGGAGCGTGGGTTTTGCGCAGTCGTTTATGTTCGAACGGTGAGCGAGGGGGCAGTGTATGACGCTCAGTTGGTCTGTGGCAAGTCGAAGGTAGCTCCTCTCCGCAAGTTATCGATACCCCGCTTGGAATTGTTGGCTGCGGTTTTGCTTGCGGATTTAGTAGCGTCAGTCGCAGAAGCATTGAAGCCTCTTCACGCTATCGATAATGTTTCTGCGTGGTCCGATTCAAGTGTAGCGTTGACTTGGATAAAATCCTGCCCCTCCAGATGGAAAACTTTCGTGGCCAACCGGGTCACTCACATTCAGGATATCATACCTCCTGACTGTTGGCATCATGTGAGGACTGGCGACAACCCAGCTGACTGTGGATCTCGGGGTCTGTTGCCGAAAGAATTGGTAAATCAGAGTAGTTGGTGGAAGGGTTCGTGTTGGCTCCTCCTTGATAGGGCCGATTGGCCGTTGTCTACGTTGTCAGTCGACTCGGATACTCTTCAGGAAGAGCATAGGGCCACTGCCCTGACGGTGTCAATCTCTGAATCGTGGACAGACAACTTGATACGGAGATTTTCGTCGTTGCGGACACTTCAGCGTGTCCTAGCGTATTGCCTTCGGTTCGCGTACAACTTAAAGAGGGTGAAGACGCCTAGTGACTGGTTGCACGGGCCTCTGACCCCTCTCGAGGTTGAGCAAGCGCTCTTGTTTCTCGTTCGTTTCGTGCAGCGACGTAGCTTCGCGTCGGAGATTGAGAAAATCGAACTCAATTCACCAAACTCCTTGCCGAAAACGTTCAAGAAGTTGTCCCCGTTTCTCGATGACGCGGGTCTCTTGAGGGTAGGCGGACGCCTGTCGCGAGCGTCACTGGAATTCGATGTGAAGCATCCTCTGCTGCTCCCTCGTGACGACCGCTTGACTTTCCTCCTGATTGACGAGTACCATCGCCGTTTCTCACATCCAGGTATTCAAACGCTTCACAATCTATTGGCGCAACATTTCTGGATCCTGTCCCCGAAGCGAGCTATCTACGCGGTCACGTCGAAGTGTGTTAAGTGCTTCCGGGTGCGACCGCCCGCCGCCCCTGCGCCCTTCATGGGTGACTTACCGTCGTACCGAGTGTCCCACCTAAAGGCGTTCTCTAGCGCCGCTGTCGACTTCGGGGGACCTTTCGATGTAGCTCTCGGTCGCGGGCGAGGGAATAGAACGTACAAGGGTTACATTTGTGTCTTCGTCTGCACCGCGACGAAGGCCGTCCACATCGAATTAGTCACAGAGTTGACTTCGGACGCTTTCTTGGCTGCGCTTCGTCGCTTTGTCGCGCGCCGTGGCCGGTGTAGTCGATTGGTATCTGACCAAGGGAAAAATTTCGTCGGAGCGAATAACATCCTGCGGCGTCTTGTAGAAGAGGCCGCTGCGCATGATACGATTAATTTCGAGTTTAACCCGCCAGGCAGTCCTCATTTCTCGGGTCTTGCTGAAGCCGGGATTAAGGCTGTCAAGTCTCATCTGGCTCGGGTCATTGGCAATCAGAGGCTTACGTACGAGGAGTTTTCGACGGTATTAACCCAGGTCGAGGCTCTTCTGAACTCAAGACCTCTCACTCCGCTTAGCGCGGATCCTAACGATCTGTCAGTTTTAACTCCAGGTCACTTCCTCACATTAGAACCATTGTCGGTGGTCCCGGAAGAAGGGCTAGTTAACGTTCGGGTGAGCCCAACCCAGCGTTGGAAATTATTGCAAAAGATGCACCAAGACTTTTGGAGTAAATGGTCTAAGGAATACATGCACACTCTCCAGCAACGGATGAAATGGCACGAGAAGCAGCCTAACGTGGAAGTGGGTGCCCTTGTGCTCATTACTAACGAACAGACAAGTCCGATGAAATGGCCATTAGGCCGAATAGTAGACACATATCCGGGATCCGACGGGACTTGTCGCGTAGTAAGCGTGCGCACAGCAACAGGTTACTACAAAAGGCCTGTAGTCAAGTTATGTCCTTTACCTATATAGTCATGTCGCATCGTACCCTATGTTTGTGCCGTCTTTCGTTTTTAAACTAATTTAGTTGTAGTTATTATTTAAAATATTATGTCGTTTAAACTATTATTATCTGGGTTAAAATACAGAGATATTTTGGCAGGCGGGAATGTTCAAGTTTGCAATATGACAATCTGTTTTTATTTGTGTTGGCACTACTGTCAACGTGACGTTCGAATTTGACGTTTCCCCTCCCCTCTCATTAACACAAAAAGCCAGTGTGATTTCAAACCGCCATTGAGTCGACACAGTTTTCGCTCTCGTAGATTCTATTCTCGAATTAAAACACCATTCACACGCAAGTTCATCATACATCAAACCAGCGAGTGCAAGGAGCCCCACGACCGAGTGCGAAGAGCGGACCCAAAGCTAAGTTGGACTCTGGAGGTAACGGTCAGGTGACTTCAGTTGGCAGGAGAATCCCGGTCGGCGCCAACAGCGGACAGCGAAGCTACGGATCCAACCTCCAGCATCAGGCACAGAAGGTAATCCGATCACTCAGCTGTATATCTGTTCACTTCACGTTTCTTTGAACAGGCACCAACATTCTTGCTCCCCCACACCCTAACGTTTTTCAATTTAAATTCTACAACGGTCAATTCCGACTTTCTCTCGTTATAACATTACAGTCCACATTTTTTCGTCTCTCGTACAGTAATAATAATAAACAGAATTATGAACAGGAATTTAATTTGTTGATGCTACATTTATTTACTGTACATTTTTTTTTCAATGTTATAATTTCTAGGTTGCTAAACCGATTTGACTCCAACAATGCTGTCCACAAGGAGATGCTGGCGGTCCTGGCAGCTGTTACCGAAGTGATCAAAGAACAAGGCGGAGAGGAGACTTCTACCGAATACTTTGCTGCTCTGGTTAGTATTTGTTATGGTCTACTTTAACAAACTTGGTGTATCATTTAACCGCAATAGTCTGATATATTAGACAATCAATATCCAGCTCACCTTTCCAGACTCTGATAAATAAGACAAAGGTCTGTGTGACATAGTGATCTACTCTATTTCTAACAAGGAAGGGTACCCAACTGTCTGACTCCGATTTGATTGGGACGAAATTTATGAAACTTTGCATGTGTTTTTTTTGTATAAAAAATTAGATTGTGGTGAAGTGACTAAACACATCCCCATTCTTAATTAATTATAATTATTTTTGGACAAATCTCTTCTCAGAAATTAGGTTTGGTCAATTTTCAGTACTTTGAAGGCCATTTTCACCTAACAAGTTGAGTTTGGGCAGCTAAAAATCTGTGTCTGTTATTTTAAACTACTCTATAACATATATCAAAATTAATCAAATCGGAGTCCGACAGTTGGGTACCCTTCCTTGTAAGTCAATTGCCTATTTTATTCCCCTTAGTTTCATAACTGTTGATAATTTTTACGAAAAATTTACGTTTATTTTTACAATAACTTACTTAACAGGGTATAATTATTAATTATACTTCGAAAATTACATCCCTTTCAAATAGTACATTACGACACAAGTGTAAATCGACACAAGTTACGAATTTCCTTTTTGCACGTGTCTCGTACGACGTTTTTTAGTACAGATGGCCCTCTGAAGTTTTGGACCTGACATAAAATGACACACCTCTCGCACTAGAACCTAAAAAAGGCACCATCTGTACTAAACAATATTTATATGCAATTAATTTCCCTTTTATCCCAGTTGAACTAAGAGATATAAGATTATGATTTTCTAACGAAATGTAACATATACTTACAGAATGGGCTATTATTATTATAAGTCCTCTTTTGCTTAAAAAAATGTTCTAAAAATCATGTTTGTTTCAGATGGAAACTCTCAAAGTAGCCGAAGACGACAACCTCATAGCCACTCTTTCCCTTCTATCCATGGGCATAAAGACCGTCCCGCAAGCTGTCCTCCGGAAACAGTTCTCTGACACCGCCACCACATTCACTGAGATCCTGGAGAAGAATGCTCAATCAGAGAACGGGACGTTGCTGCGGAGTGCTGTGGGTTGTTTGTCGGTGTTGCTCCGGGCACAGGAGTATGCGGCTTGGAGTGATTCGTCCACGATGAGAGTGTTTGAGAATGTATTGGCGTTTGTGCTGCATTCTAAACCTAAGGCAAGTATTTTTGTTATACATTTTTATTTATTATAAATATTAGATGTCATATACCAAAGAAAAACGACCAAGATCACCTAACGTCCGAGGTCGCGCACCGTGCGGTTTCAGAGGAACTTCCTTCCGTGGACAGTCCGTCTGTGGAATGAGCTCCCTGCCGAGGTTTTCCCGATGGACTACAGTATAGGGTTCTTCAAAAGAGGAGTGTACAAGTTCTTATTGGGTCGGCAACGCGCATGTGACACCCCTGGGATTGCAGGCGCCCATAGGCTACGGTGACTGCTTTCCATCAGGCGGGCCGTATGCTTGTTTGCCACCGACGTGGTATAAAAAAAAAAAGAGGTGGTGATTGGGAGTACTAATCAAGATATTTAGTTAATAAATAATTTGATTTGTGTTTTCGCAATTCATTCAACATTTTTATTTATTTGTTGGGTAAATACCCAACAAATAAATAAAAATTTTGAAAACATAGATTTGCTAGAGTCATTCTAAATAATTGTTAAATAACACTATATTTACCGCAATGGATTCTCGTAAGTCGACGATCGCTCGACAAGTTTCGACCCATTTAAAGGATTCTCGTGAGGAGCACCCTGGCTAAGGCCTGACGTGTAGCAATCGCCGACTTAAGTTATGTTAGTAACGGAGTAAACCGTTTCGCTAAATATTTATATGTTTGAGAGCCAAATTTTTTATGATTCTGAACTATAATGGCCTGGCCAAGATATTGAGCTAAGGCGGGGTGAAAATCCATACGTGCGAGAGGGATTTCCGATATCGGCCTCTCGCTCCAACTTATGGATTCGCTCGCCGTCGGTCGCCTTAGACCAATGTCAAGCCATAAATCTATGCTACTAGGTAGCATGACCCTGTAGCAGTATCTATCTTGAAAACTATACTGGGTGTTACATTAGTCGTGATACAAACTGTGAAAAACCTGTTAAGGGTCGGATAGATGTGGGAAATTTTTCAGATTCTGTCAAATTTCCCCATTTCGCACACACACGCACTTCACGCACACTACCTCATTTTACCGAGTGGGGTCATTGAACCTTGGTGATTTTTTTTAATGAAAGCGGCCGAGTTTGTAATTTATCACTACCTCTTTTGAAAAATTACACTTGTCAAAGTACTAGATGGCAAAAAAGATAGAGAGGGATAGATTTTATAAGACTATCCTTGTCTTTTCGAGTCGATAGTCGTCTCAATGCAATGCAAAAGACAGATTTAATAGGAAGAAGATAAAATGAGTGTTTTAAATCGACACGAGCTAGGAATTTCCTTTTCGCACGTGTATCATACGACGTTTTTCAGTACAGATGGCCCTCTGAAGTTTCGACCTGACAAGAAATGAGCCATTTCTCGTACTAGTGCGGCAAAAATCTGTACTAAAAATGGATTTTCAGTACAGATCAATCAATTTGTTAGTCATCATCAGATATATCTGAACGACCACGGCACTCAAAAATATCTGAGCATGCACACGAACGCTATGATAATAGCGGCCTGCTCAGACATTTATGAGCACCCTGGCCGCTCCGCTATATCAGATGGTGACTGTACAGCATCGTATTCTGATTAGGAAATAGTAAGAGAATGAATGAATGAATGAATGAAATTAGTCCACTATAATAAAAAAAAACCATTTTTCTGATCAGAACACGATACTGTTGAATATAGGCCCTAAGTATTCACTATCACCAGCTTTTCGTAGACATTCAACTTTCCCACTGCTGTTTGCGCCAAACGCACAAGAGTCCACCAACTATTGCAGTGCCAACGACGCACATTTGCGAGTCCATACCTACTAATTTGACATTTACAGAGGTAAATATTCTAAATTTATTTATTTTTTCTTTTTGGAGATTATTAAGAAGTTAAATATACCTGAAAAATTGTTTAATGAGATTAATAAGTGTATAGATGTAATGCACAATCTCTTATTTTCGTATATTGAAGAAAAAACCCGATTCTATCTTCTCCACAATTCGCTTCAGTGCAATGGTGAAGTAGTTTCCGTGAAAAGCCAAATGAATGGAATTATGCATTACATTTGTATAATAATTATTAATGTGACTTACCAGCAGCTATCAGGTTTAAGGGAGCTTATTTTACTAAATTAAATTGCATTCATTATAAAAATAAAAATGCACATAAGTAAAACATTAAGGCATTTATTATATTATCTTAAACGGTAATCAGTACTTTATTTCAAGAATTACAATCACAACTGTAAATTGAAGAATTACAATTACAAGAAAATAGTAGATCTTAAAAAAAATATTACATTTACTAATTTAAATATTAGATGACATATAGGTACTAAATAAATAAACAATATCGAAGTTTACCAACGGTGGAATTTGGAGAGTTGTCCTCAGTTTTGCGGCTGTTGCCTAAACCACTCGGCCACTCCAGTGGTTTATCCTCCTAAGTCCCAAGTGCCTTCTAAAAGAACAAAATGGCGTTCATCATTAAGTCCTGGGTAATAAAATTTTAAAGGTCGTTCAATCACAATGTAAACATTAATTCCATGACGTCAGGACTTAACAATGGTCGCCATTTTTTGTTCTTTAAAACGCCACCTCGGTCTTTCTGACTAAAAATATTTAAAAGGCCCGGGCCTTAGGAGGTTAAGCATCAGCCACTAAAGCTGAGGACGTCGGGTTCAAATTCCACCTATGGCTTTGGTAAGCTTAGGTATTTTTTCTGTGGTATATGGCATCAAATATTTAACTTTATATAGGTACATCGTAGTGTTACTACCTACTTAAAAAAAATAACTTAAAAAATATTTTATAAAATAATTTGAGTTGTTCCACAAAAATTGTAACCGTTATAATGGCGGGACCAGATCCTGAATTCGATCGATTCATATTGCATTATTTATTAGTACTGAATTAGTACTATTTGGTACCTGTTGTAAAAAAAATTGTACCTCTTCAATTTCAAAGTTATATTCAATCCGTCTGGTCCCGCCATTATAACGTTATAATGGTGGGACCAGGTCCTGAATTCTGTCGATTCATATTGCATTATTTAATACTGAATTGATACTATTTGGTACCTTTTGTAAAAAAAATAGTACCTCTTCCATTTCAAAGTTATATTTGAAATAGTCTGGTCCCGCCATTATAACGTTATAATGGCGGACCCAGGTACTGAATTTTGTCGGTTTATATTGCATTGTTTAGTACTGAATTGGTACTATTTGGTACCTGTTGTAAAAAAAAATAGTACCATTTCAAAATTATATTTCGAATAGTCTGGTCCCGACATTATAACGTTATAATGGCGGGAAATAGTCTGGTTCAAATGGTCTGGCGGAACCACACTATTTCAAATATAATTTGGAAATGGGAGAGGTACTCATTTTTTTACAAGAGGTACCAAATAGTACTAATTCAGTACTAAATAATGCAATATGAATCGACAGAATGTGGACAGAATTCAGGACCTGGTTCCACCATTATAACGTTATAATGGCGGGACCAAATTATTCGAAATATAATTTTTGAAATTGAAGAGGTACTCATTTTTTTACAACAGGTACCAAATAGTACCAATTCAGTACTAAATAATGCAATATGAATCGACAGAATTCAGGACCTGGTTCCGCCATTATAACGTTATAATGGCGGGATCAGACTGATTGAATATAACTTTGAAATTGAAGAGGTACAAATTATTTTACAACGGATCTGGTCCCGCCATTATAATGGTTACCAAAAATTACATTTAGTTTCACACGAGGTATCATTGTTATTAATGTTATTATTAATTACACACGGTACATTTATAAATATTACATTATGTTGTGGAAATAAAGTAATTTTCCATAACTAGCTACGGCGGCTTCGCATGGGCGGAATGCTGCTACTAAATATACTATTGTTCATTAATTAGGCAGCCCCCTATTGAATAATTATCTAATCTATCTGATTTTGATAAAAACGTCGAGAGGGTTTCGCAGTAACCATAATAATAGCGGGATCAGATCCTGAATTCGATCAATTCATATTGCATTGTTTTACCTTTTGTGAAAAAATAGTATCTCTTCTATTTCTAAGTTATATTCAAAATTATCTGCCATTTTGAAAAGAGAGTACCTATCTTTGAAGTTTCTATTACCTGTCTTTGAAGTAGACATAATATATATGGACTCATTGCCGTTTTAGCTCTGCAAAGCAAATTAAGATTTGTTCTAAATTTTTTGAAGTCATGCTGCGTCTCCTATTTGAAAAGATCCTTTTTAAAAATAAATTTCAAGTGCAATTGGTGGCAACCGTACTTGCGAATAAAAAGATAAAAAATGTAATATAAATATACACAGTTTTTATAGACAAACTTCATTACCATTGACAATGATAAAATTATCACGTAGACATTTTATCTACGAGGACACTGCCACCAAGTGGATGCTGCAAACTAGGCGGGGACGAGGCAGGCCCAGGCGGAGATGGCAGGACGACCTGGACGCCTTGGCCAACAATTGGCCAGACTTGGCACCGCACCGGGAGCTGTGGAGATCTGAGGGAGAGACATTTGCCCAGCATTGGGACACGTCTACAGACTAGGAAAAAAAATCGATCCTGTTTTTGCTCAGGATTAAAAGCTTGTATAGACCCAAAAAAAAGGTTTCGTCTAGAAAAGCCGCAAATCGAGATTTAAAATCCCCATACAATTTGTATGAATGTTAAAATAGTACATTTCGACACAAGTGCGAAAAACATGAAATTCGAAACGAGTGGCGATGTTTTGAAACACGACCGATCGATATGGGAGTGTTTTAAATCGACACGAGTTACGAATTTCGTTTTTGCACGTGTCTCCTACGACGTTTTTTTAGTACAGATGGCCCTCCAAAGTTTTGGACCTGACGTAAAATGACCCACTAAAATACACCATACACCATCGGTACTAATAAATATTTTTTCACGCTTAATTTTTTTATGTTAATCGATTCCATTCGTATCCAGTACCAATAGTTTCTTAGGGGTCAACTTATAGCAATGTATAAAAAAGCCAAAATTTCAAGAAAACTGTTTTCAAAGTTAAATTTACTATGGAAAGAGTGAAAGTTTAATTACATCATAATCATCATATGTCACGATAATTATACCTCCTATGCTAAATGACAATAATACTGTGTGGAAACATTAGCTACATTCATTATTTCGATTTGCGGCTTTTCTAGCCGAAAAATTTTTTTTGGTGTCATACAAGCTTTTGATCCTGAACAGAAACAGGATCGATTGGCATCAAAAAAAGATTGTTAAAAAGGACAATTTTCTCGGAACCCGTATGATTTTCCCAAAATCAGTAAACGCCAATTTTCACTAATTTAAAATCGAGGAAGGGCGTATAAGACCATTTTCGCATAGCTACTCTGGATCTGGTAGCTGCCCTCACTGACCCAAAAATATTTTTACCCTGTCTATATAATTACCTATATATAAAAAAAGAATACTTATGCTTGCAAATGAAAATATTAGGGGTTTATATACCTACCATTTGCGGGTTGTAACTCACATACCTTATTTTCTTTCTTGGTATAAACGACGTCAGTGTTCGTTTATTTCTTTTGACTTGAACAAAGCTGAAAACTTAGGAAAAAAAGTGTTAAAAAAAATCATAAGAAATTAGATTTCACTCAAGAAAGACCAACCGACCTAACGAAATAATGGTAAAGGGTCATTCCAGGTGAAATCAACAAATCGAGTGTGCTGCATGGTTTCTGATTTGAATGAAAAAAATTGAGGATATATTTCATGGTGGCAGAAGTGTTGAACCACCACCAGTTTTCTTTTTTATCTTTTAGTTTCCAAGTTTTGCCCGTGCAAAATTCAGAGTCGGGTCAAATTTCTAATTGTGGAAAAACAGACATAACTTTTTTTCTATAAAAGGTAACGAAATAATTATTACTTTGTCATTATATTTTCAATTGGTTCTTGAGCCAACCCTGGTGCATATCAAATATAATTTTATTCTAAAAATAAAGTACTTGCCGTGTTCATTTTGTAAAATAAATATAAATGTATTAGAGCAACTACTTGTAATAGAAAAATATAAATGAAAATTGAGACTTTCGAAAATGCTCATGTTTGACTCTAAAAAAATCAATGTGGAAGATAAAATATTTTCTTTATTTTAATCATAAATTATAGATGACATCTTCTTTAATTAGATTTCGAAAAAAAAAATTATTTTGCCTATTTTCCGAAATACGAATTTTTTAAATGCTCATCTAGTGCATTTTTTCTCTTGTTATATTTATGCAGATTAAAATATAACTATGACCTTAATCTTTTAAATGCCTATGAATTCAATGAGAAAATATTGAATTAAATCCAGGCGATTGCAATTGACTGTATAAACCGTGCCCGTTAATGAACCCAAAAAAATTTAACCACGTATTTCTAACTGCATTTAGAAAATATAATGACAAATTAATAATTATTTCGTTACCTCGTATAGAAAAAAAGTTAGATCTGATTTTGTACAAGCAGGAATTTGACCCCACTCTTAACTTTGAATGGGCAAAACTTGGAAATTAAAAGATTAAAAAGAAAACTGGTGGTGGTTCAGCACTTCTGCTACTATGAAGTATATCCTCAATTTTAATCATTCATATCAGAAACCTCCTCCTGTTCCTCGCTATAGTGAGGGGAAAAGTTTTGTGTTACACACGAGTGCAAATGTATTTTACTTCTCGTAAGTTAAAACACTTGCTACGCTCAAGTTTTTGTTTTAAAACCACTCGCTTCGCTCGTGATTCAACTATGGAATCCTTTCGCTTGCTCGTGTTTCAATTTCATGCTCGCGGGTAAAATACAACTTTGCACCCTTGTACAACAAATAACTATTTCTTTATAGAAGATTGATGATGAGCCGCAGCAGCACAGCATCGTCACAGTGGACAAATTACTGCGATCGCCATCCCTTTTGCCCAGCGTGGCTATTATGGGCATTTACCTCCTAATGTCCAATACGCATAGTTAATAGGATCACCTTGTATATTATTCTATCAATTTATCGGCCTGATTAATATGTACACTATACCAAGTTGCAAATTTCTAATTCTAACGGTCACTCAGTTATGCTGCGGACAGACAGACAGATAGACAGACAGACAGACAGACGGACGTAGCGAAACTATAAGGGTTCCTAGTTTACTACGGAACCCTAAAATCTCGTGTCGATTTAAAACACTCCTTTCAGTCGTGTTTTATTTTATCGCCAACCTTTACTTTTTTCACACTTGTATCGTAATGTCATCATCATCATCCATCATCATCATCATATCAGCCAAAAGACGTCCACTGCTGAACATAGGCCTCTCCCAAAGATTGCCACAATGACCGATCCTGCGTCACCCGCATCCAGCGGACCCTGGGGCAAGAAAACCTAGCGGTTAATTCCGGGGGAGAGGGTAGATTACCCGCACGGTAAACAACGGCTCTGTTTACTTTTGCTTATATAAATTATTGGAGTGGCTAATTCATCATAATTTTGGATTTTTTACTTTGCTTTGGAACCAACAAGCAAGAGATTATGTTATCTCACTCCAGTTTGCGATAGCAGTGGCTCAAAACTTTGGATTGTGGAGGTGTCAGCTGGTCTCCTTGTTATAACAACCTGGAAGTAAACAAGTGGAAAAAACACGCAAGAACTGCTGATTTGAGAAGTTTGAATCCTGATCCTGATACTTTTGCAAAGAAGAAACCGAGTAATAAGTGCATACAAAGTGAAAGTGAGATCCGAGTAGTTTGTGATGTGAGCGTTTTTGTGCGTTGATTTCGAAGGTATGCTCATATTCGGTTAGCTTAGAATTCATGGATATTAAAATATTATACACTTTTTCGTCCTGAAGACACAAGTCACCGTGGCCAAGTTGTTTAGCTCGTGCAGTTGTATGTATCAACCTCCGGTCTGGCAGCGGTTCGAACCCCATGGACATTTCTTTTTGTTTTTCTTTCGGCTTATTTTTGTTTAAGTTTTTTTTTTATTTTCTGTAAATAGTTAATTTTTTTTTAAATTGTAAATAGCAATTTGTTGCTAAACAATTAAATTTTTGTGGTACTCATTATACAATTATTTTATTATTTGTTTTCTGTAGATTTGAATTGACATTTTGTGCTATTATTATTATTTTTTTTTTTTATATTTGATTTATTATTGTTTATTAATTTTTGAATTTTTTTGACATTTAATATAATGTGTTTTTTTATGGTTTGTAATTTTGATGATTAATTTTATTAATATTGATATTATTAAGTTTTTTTTTTTTCTCAATGACATGTTATTTTTTCTATGATCTTTTTAAATGTTTAAATTAATGTATTTTTTTTTTTTTAAATTTGTTTTGATTTTCTTTTTTGCAATTTCGATGTATTGTATTGTATGTATATTTTTTCTGTGACATGTTACGATTTAATTAGCTAATAATACGTGTTCTTTGTTATTATGAGCGACCCCTCTCCATTATTATTGTGCCCGCACTGCCCTAACGATGCGACTAGAACTTTCTCTGCACACGGACTCCGTGTTCACATTGGGCGTATGCACAAAGCGGTGCCTCGTAGTCCTCGTACGATTTCTTCCCCCGCTATTAGCCCTATCCCCCCGCATCTCATTCGGACAGGGTCTCCCGCGCCACAGGTTGCACTTACGGATAGCCCCGATGCGCCGGGCTTGGACTCCTTAGCTGCTTTGAAACAGTCCGTGCGTGTTCTGCGGCATATTCCGAAGGGGGCTCGCAGTGTCGTGGCGGGCAAGTTGTGCGATCTACTGGGCGCATGTGTTGACGTCAACGGTGTTGCGGAGTGGTTCTCCTTGCTTTCTTTTGCTTTTTCGGCCCTGAGGGTACCGGAAGCGGGGGGTACTGGTAATCTCACTGCAAAAGTCAAGCGGAATGTGGACTCTGCCTGTGCTTATGATTCAGCAACTGATTTTGAGGCGGCGGCAGCTTTGCGTCAGACTTCGACCGTTAGGACTATTGAGGGAAAGGTCTTTGAGGGCGACCTAAGGGGTGCCGTGCGGGTGCTTATGTCTGAGGACAGAGTGGCTCCATCGTGCCCGGAAACTCTAGTGTCTTTGCGGTCTAAGCACCCAGCTCCTTCCCGGCCTTTAGCGTTTTTGCAGGACCCCGATGATTCTCAGCCGGTTTGTTCTGTGAAAATGCAAGATGTAGCACAGGCGCTTAGCTCCTTTAATAATGGTTCTGCTGCCGGTTTGGACGGCATCAGGCCGGCGCATTTAAAGGAGCTTATATCGGCATCTGCAGGTGAGAATGGAGTTCGGTTGTTGGAGAACCTGACCAAGATCAGTAATTTCTTGTTGAGTGGACGATTGAATGCGGCAGTTTGTCCCTACCTGTACGGGGCGTCATTGTGCGCACTATCGAAGAAGGACGGTGGCTTGCGACCAATTGCAATTGGCAGTACATTCCGCCGTTTAGTGGCTAAGCTCGGGTGTCGGGTGGTGAAAGAGGAAATGGCCGCCTATTTACAGCCTCATCAATTGGGGTTTGGGACGAGGTTAGGGTGTGAGGCGGCTATTCACGCAACTCGCGCATTCGCTCGAGACCCGAGTAACGCGGAGTGTGTGCTTGTAAAAGTGGACATAAAAAACGCATTTAACTGCCTGGAGCGTGATGTGCTTCTCTCGGAGGTCAGGGAGAAACTGCCGTCTTTGTATCCGTTCCTTCTTCAAGTATACTCGTCGCCTTCTAAACTCTTTTACAATGGCTGCCCCATTCTCTCCCAAGTCGGCGCGCAGCAGGGGGATCCCCTTGGTCCTCTAGTGTTCAGCCTGGCCATACACAAGGCGATTTCTGAGCTCAAGTCCCCGCTGAACATATGGTACCTGGATGATGGTACCCTCGCGGGAAAGCCGGAAGAAGTATTGGAGGACCTACGTTTTCTTATACCGCGCTTCAGGGAGTTAGGGTTGGAAGTTAACTCTAGTAAGTGTGAGTTTTTCCCTTGCAGTGCTGGCTCTCTTTCTTCCTTCTCCTCATTTGGTGATTTGCTTCCGGGTTTGAAAGTGTTGTCGGTATTGAACTTTAATCTTTTGGGTTCACCGATCTTCCCCGAAGCGATCCCTAATGCTTTCGAGGAGAGGAGGTCGATGTTGTTGGCTGCCGGGGAAAAGATGCGAAAGCTTTCAGCTTTCAGCAACTCTATTTTTTTACCCGATTTTTTTTATAGACCTATTCAACAATACCCCATACTATAAGATTACAGTAAAATAAAAAAACATCCCGACTTTACTTATAGGGGAGGTGCTCGAATATTTTTTAATATATTTTATTCTACCTCTTTTTCGGTGTGACTGATATGGAGGTATACGTGTACCAAATTGCTAATTTCTTATACTAACGGCCTATGAGCTATGCTGCGGACAGGAGAGACGGACAGACGGACATGGCGAAACTATAAGGGTTCCTCGTTTACCACGTAACCCTAAAAAGGTTGGAATTAATTTTAGGTCTATATCGGGTGGCATAATTTTTTTATGTCGAAAAATTTGTCGCATACCAACTTTACGCCGAAAAATGAATGGCCTAAATTGTAGCACATAGGTATTTTGTCGTGTTTTGTCGAAATTGTTGATCCTAACTAGGTTGTTCCTAAATATCGTTTGTCCTAATGATTTTCGTGTCTAATGTGTATGTATCGAATAATAATTGTGCATAATTGTGATGGTCCTACTATTTAATGTACTAAAACTAACTACTTTTAACAAACGACCTTTAAAAAAATATTTTCCCTAAACTTAACCCTCCCTTAAACCACCCAACCCTGTTGTCCAAAGAATTTTAGTCATCATACCTAGGAACCGGTCGACGAAGCCCCGCTGCGCGGGACTTCTATTTCTGATCTAAGGGATAAAAGGTACCTAACGAACCTATCCAGGTTAGAGTAGGGGAGGTACAGATTCATTATTTTCTAATACAGGGGGGCTTCGCCCCCGAGCCCCTCTTGTGGGGCGCTTCGCTCCCCTATCGCCCCTTTTTCGGGTTTCCAAATAATTCGGGTTTGTAAATAATTGATTAAAAATACTTAAGTATTTTATAGACTACGCCTTTCTCTCCGCCTTTCCTAGAAACCTAACCATTCCAAGTCGGTTTTACCCTGCCTTATTGAACTTGAACATTATTTTAAACCATTCACCATATTGTTAATATACTTTTTTCAATGAAATTTCGGACATAACAATTGTAGGTGCAAAGAAAATTTACAGTTTGAGCAGTAGGAAACAATGAACATTATGATTATTAAGCTTTAGGTAATTCGACGATCGAGTAATCAATATTAGGATAAATATAGTGTAGGTGTTTTAAATGTGTATGCGCAAAATAAAGTAGGCTAAACGAGTAGTATGCCATTTAACACTATGCTAAACATTCTCAGCCAAAAAATTTTAGGACAATCGACGTTATGCGACACGTCAGGCACCCCTTAATCTTATCTTAAAAATATACTCTTCAGACAAAGTTTCGGTTTAAAGACATTTTTTTTGTACACTTGTTTGACGGTGAGCACTGTCACCGGCGTCAAAAGTGTTAAGGAATAAATATTTAAAAAAAACGCTGAAATCGATTTGTCTTATTTTTTTATCAGCAGTTGGAATACGACGTATCAAGTCGCTATCTTTCAAATCACACTATTTCCATACAAACTTTCAACTACCTTTTAACCACTTTAGGGTTTAAATTCTATAAAATGGTTTCTCATTTTGTATACAAATAATTATACAGGGTGGAAAGGGACGACGTTCCTTCCCGCTACCGACCGAGTCTATCAACCATTACGATGAACTTTCAGTATAGTACCAAAATAGAAATATCTTTAAAAAGTCAATTTTCCATGTACGTTTTCGATGTTGGGATTTCTGTATGGG
The DNA here is from genome assembly GCA_025490895.1 of Thaumatotibia leucotreta. Taxonomy (NCBI): domain Eukaryota; kingdom Metazoa; phylum Arthropoda; class Insecta; order Lepidoptera; family Tortricidae; genus Thaumatotibia; species Thaumatotibia leucotreta. The sequence goes on along the minus strand of JALPQI010005173.1, from coordinate 9,810 downwards.
AATACAGAAATTTCATCGTAATGGTTGGTAGACTCGGTCGGTAGCGGGAAGGAACGTCGTCCCTTTCCACCCTGTATAAGTAACCTTCTGTAAGATGCCATCTTTCTAGCCCTAGTAATTTACACTAAGTTTATTGTCTACCTTAGTGTCCTTAAACAAAATCTACACCCCTACTTAACCCTCTCAGTCATTAAATTTCCCTGCACTCTGATATATTATCGCTTTTTTCGTATTTTACTTAGTAAATCTCTTACAATGTTTTAGATCTCCAATCGTAACTTTGCATCCCCTTGTTATAAAAATACTTTTATAGGAATTATCATAGCTTTAATTTAAACTTCAACCCAATAAAAATTGTAATCCCCTTTTAACCTTTAAGAAATGATTAAATTAAATTTCTTGTACTCTTGTAAAATACCTTATTAATACTAAAGTTTCAAGTTCCTACATTAAAATAAATTTGGATCCCACCTTTGCACTCTTATCTTACCAGAAAAAACAGCTCATACATGAAGTTTGACATTGTCATTCAAATGAACAATAAATTGAGTCTCTAATTGTTTACATTTATTTTTACCTATGTATAAAATACGCAATGGAATGTCGAATTTACAAGAATATGTTTGTAATTTACCATTTTTGGAGGTTACCTATGTCACATAAACGTGTACGAGTATTTGCTCGTGCTATAATCATAAAATATTTTAAAATAAAAATTAAACCGCCTTCAAAAATTAACCCAAACTAAAAAGTAAAAAATAATTTTAGTTTCTACTTCTTAGGATTTCCTACCCAAACCTTTTACCCTATTCATTGAAATAAAATATTATGGCTAGGTATCCTACAGATTTCTTAGAAGTCGGTGCCAAGTGCTGCCGATTATGTTTTTATCAACAGAATGATCTACCTCAGTCATTTTGATGAAAGCATAACCGGAGTGACAGTAAGTTACAAAGCTCTATCGAATACAATCATTATACTCGCGAAGTGAACATATTTGGCTTGGCACCGACTTCTAAGAAATCTGTAGGATACCTAGCCATAATATTTTATTTCAATGAATAGGGTAAAAGGTTTGGGTAGGAAATCCTAAGAAGTAGAAACTAAAATTATTTTTTACTTTTTAGTTTGGGTTAATTTTTGAAGGCGGTTTAATTTTTATTTTAAAATATTTTATTTTTTGCTTTTTAGTAGTATAAAATCGTTATTTAGTGTGCTCTAAATACTTATAATTAGAATGTACTGCACTATAATAGGCCAGAAAATCTGAATCTATATTATTTAAAGAATCACTAACCACTAACCAACATGTCATTACTACTAAGCAAACACTTGAATAGATCTCGCAAATGTATGACAGTTGTTATATTCAAAGAATTATCCTCCAACTCCTAATCGTTAAGGAGTTATACCTTTCGTCGTCAGCTCACCAACATGAGACTATGACCACCTAAAGGCAAATATTCAAATAGCTTCCAAAATACATGAACTATGTTATATTTAAAGAATTATCCCCCAACTCCTAATCTCTAAGGAGTTGTACCTTTCATCATCAGCTCACCAACATGAAAGGATGACCACCTAAACGCAAATACTCGAACAGCTTCCAAAATACACGAAATATGTTATACTTAAAGAATTATCCCCCAACTCCTAATTGCTAAGGAGTTGTACCTTCCATCATCAGATCACCAACTTAAAACGTTCATGACTAGACGCAAATACTTGATTAGTCTTCGAAAATAAATGAAAAATGTCATGTGTGCCTACAACATTTGAAGAGTTCCCTCGATTTCTCCAGGATCCCATCATCAGATCTGAATTCGGTGACAATGGGACCAACTAGAAGGTATACCCTTTCAAACAATAAAATATTTTAAAATAAAAATTAAACCGCCTTCAAAAATTAACCCAAACTAAAAAGTAAAAAATAATTTTAGTTTCTACTTCTTAGGATTTCCTACCCAAACCTTTTACCCTATTCATTGAAATAAAATATTATGGCTAGGTATCCTACAGATTTCTTAGAAGTCGGTGCCAAGTGCTGCCGATTATGTTTTTATCAACAGAATGATCTACCTCAGTCATTTTGATGAAAGCATAACCGGAGTGACAGTAAGTTACAAAGCTCTATCGAATACAATCATTATACTCGCGAAGTGAACATATTTGGCTTGGCACCGACTTCTAAGAAATCTGTAGGATACCTAGCCATAATATTTTATTTCAATGAATAGGGTAAAAGGTTTGGGTAGGAAATCCTAAGAAGTAGAAACTAAAATTATTTTTTACTTTTTAGTTTGGGTTAATTTTTGAAGGCGGTTTAATTTTTATTTTAAAATATTTTATTTTTTGCTTTTTAGTAGTATAAAATCGTTATTTAGTGTGCTCTAAATACTTATAATTAGAATGTACTGCACTATAATAGGCCAGAAAATCTGAATCTATATTATTTAAAGAATCACTAACCACTAACCAACATGTCATTACTACTAAGCAAACACTTGAATAGATCTCGCAAATGTATGACAGTTGTTATATTCAAAGAATTATCCTCCAACTCCTAATCGTTAAGGAGTTATACCTTTCGTCGTCAGCTCACCAACATGAGACTATGACCACCTAAAGGCAAATATTCAAATAGCTTCCAAAATACATGAACTATGTTATATTTAAAGAATTATCCCCCAACTCCTAATCTCTAAGGAGTTGTACCTTTCATCATCAGCTCACCAACATGAAAGGATGACCACCTAAACGCAAATACTCGAACAGCTTCCAAAATACACGAAATATGTTATACTTAAAGAATTATCCCCCAACTCCTAATTGCTAAGGAGTTGTACCTTCCATCATCAGATCACCAACTTAAAACGTTCATGACTAGACGCAAATACTTGATTAGTCTTCGAAAATAAATGAAAAATGTCATGTGTGCCTACAACATTTGAAGAGTTCCCTCGATTTCTCCAGGATCCCATCATCAGATCTGAATTCGGTGACAATGGGACCAACTAGAAGGTATACCCTTTCAAACAAAAAAAGAAGTTTTCAAATCGGTCCACGCGTCTTCGAGTAATCGGGGAACATACATAAAAAAAAAAAGATTTCGACGAATTGTAAACCTCCTCCTTTTTGAAGTCGGTTAAAAACATAGTACCTACCGAAAAAAAGCAACATTATTATTAGGTACTTTGTTTGTGCAATATGCAATGCAACACGGAAGTTACCTCTTACCTACCCTACATGTATCCTAGGTACCTAATGTAGGCACGAGGTTAACTAAAAACATTATAAAATATTTTAAAATAAAAATAAAACCGCCTTCAAAAATTCGCCCGAACAAAAAAGTAAAAAATAATTTTATTTCCAACTTCTTAGGATTTCCTACCCAAACCTTTAAACCTTTTACCCTATTCATTGAAATAAAATATTATGGCTAGGTATCCTACAAATTTCTTAGAAGTCGGTGCCAAGCCAAATACGTTCATAGGTATATATTAATTAGATAGAGCTTTGTAATTTACTGTCACTCCGATTATGTTTTTATCAACAGAATGATCTACCTCAGTCATTTTGATGAAAGCATAACCGAAGTGACAGTAAGTTACAAAGCTCTATCAAATACAGTCATATACTCACGAAGTGAACATAATATTTGGCTTGGCACCGACTTCTAAGAAAGGCCATAGTCGGATTTTCATAGTAAGTCAGCCTTTAAATCAACCAGACTCTAGTATTTTTTTGTGAATACCTCTTATGGTGAAGAATATTTCTGCTGAGTATCAACGTCCTATCGGTGACAGTTTTTGACTTATGATTTTTTTTAGTTTTTTCTTTAATGTGTTGTATCTCAGGATGTATAAAAGCGAATTGCTTCAAATTTTGAAATAATGTTCTTTATTTAGATATGCATCGAATTTAAAAAAAATAATATCGATTGTCGTATAAAAAAAAGAAAAAAAAAGACCAAAAAATTTTTCATATTTTTTTTTGTGTACCTATGAAGTAGTGACACCTCTATTTTCTTTTTCTAATTATAGACCATACATTGGCCTACTAGTTGCCTAAGTATCAAAATTTTCCAAGCGGTACTTCTTACCAAAACTCGGCAATATGTGTGGTCAAGTTCTGCATTCAATCGGTGTTTTTCAATGTAGTATACAAACTCTTCATTTATATTTGAGTTTTCTTATCAGGTTATCTTATTTAAGAGTAAATGCTAATGACAACTTAATGTCATCATGATGCAAGCTGTTTATTTCATTATTAATCGGCCGTTTACCATTTCAACTAGCGTATCTCGATAATATTTAACTGCAATATATTATTTTTAATGAATATCTCATAAATAATATCGAATTACGCTAGTTAAAATAATAAACGGCCGATTAATAATGAAATAAACAGCTTGCATCATGATGACATTAAGTTGTCATTAGCATTTACTCTTAAATAAGATAACCTGATAAGAAAACTCAAATATAAATGAAGAGTTTGTATACTACATTGAAAAACACCGATTGAATGCAGAACTTGACCACACATATTGCCGATTTTTGGTAAGAAGTACCGCTTGGAAAATTTTGATACTTAGGCAACTAGTAGGCCAATGTATGGTCTATAATTAGAAAAAGAAAATAGAGGTGTCACTACTTCATAGGTATACAAAAAAAAATATGAAAAATTTTTTGGTCTTTTTTTTCTTTTTTTTATACGACAATCGATATTAATTTTTTTAAATTCGATGCATATCTAAATAAAGAACATTATTTCAAAATTTGAAGCAATTCGCTTTTATACATCCTGAGATACAACACATTAAAAAAAAAACTAAAAAAAATCATAAGTCAAAAACTGTCACCGATAGGACGTTGATACTCAGCAGAAATATTCTTCACCATAAGAGGTACTCACAAAAAAATACTAGAGTCTGGTTGATTTAAAGGCTGACTTACTATGAAAATCCGACTATGGCCTTTGTAGGATACCTAGCCATAATATTTTATTTCAATGAATAGGGTAAAAGGTTTAAAGGTTTGGGTAGGAAATCCTAAGAAGTTGGAAATAAAATTATTTTTTACTTTTTTGTTCGGGCGAATTTTTGAAGGCGGTTTTATTTTTATTTTAAAATATTTTATTTTTTGCTTTTTAGTAGTGTAAAATCGTTATTTAGTATGCTCTAAATACTTATAATTAGAATGTACTGCACTGTAATAGGCCAGAAAACCTTAACTGGATAACTTAAATATTCAAAGAATTATCCCATTATCAAGGAGATATACATTGTATCATCAGCAGGTATGAATAATTTCAAAGATTATAGGTAACAGCCTTAGCATGCCTATATTATTTAAAGAATCACTAACCGCTAACCAACATGTCATAACTTACTAAGCAAACACTTGAATTCATCTCGAAAATGTATGACAGTTGAACATTCAAAGAATTATCCTCCAACTCCTAATCGTTAAGGAGTTATACTTTTCATCATCAGCTCACCAACATGAGACTATGACCACCTAAAGGCAAATACTCAAATAGCTTCCAAAATACATGAACTATGTTATATTTAAAGAATTATCCCCCAACTCCTAATCTCTAAGGAGTTGTACCTTCCATCATCAGCTCACCGACATGAAAGGATGACCACCTAAAGGCTAATACTCAAATAGCTTCCAAAATACACGAACTATGTTATACTTAAAGAATTATCCCCCAACTCCTAATTGCTAAGGAGTTGTACCTTCCATCATCAGATCACCAACTTAAAACGTTCATGACTAGACGCAAATACTTGATTAGTCTTCGAAAATAAATGAAAAATGTCATGTGTGCCTACAACGTTTGAAGAGTTCCCTCGATTTCTCCAGGATCCCATCATCAGATCTGGATTCGGTGACAATGGGACCAACTAGAAGGTATACACTTTCAAACAAAAAAAGAATTTTTCAAATCGGTCCACGCGTCTTCGAGTAATCGGGGAACATACATAAAAAAAAAAAAAAGATTTCGACGAATTGTAAACCTCCTCCTTTTTGAAGTCGGTTAAAAATGTATGCAAGGTACCTACGTAATTTTTGCGTTACTATTAAGAACAGGAATTTCCTCGGTTCACCAAGGAACAGTTCATGACAGCCTTCGTTACTCTTGTGCCACTGACGACGACGACTGCGACTCGTCTGGTGACGTGATATGATTAAATCTTGTTAGCCACATTGTAATCCACACTCCTTTTTTTTACTTTAGAACAACCTGTATAATATGAGCAGCTCCTGAGGTAATAAAACACCGGCCAAGAGCATGTCGGCTTATGCTAGGGTTCCGTAGTTTCCGGATATCTCTGAAAATATTGACTTTAGAATAAAACTTTGTTTGAAAATCTCTTATTTTTTTCAAAGACCTCTTCAACGATATTACACACTATAGGATTACAGCAAATAAAAAAATCATTCACACTTCACCAGGTTAGGCACTTGAAAAATTTTTATTTTCTATTTTTTATTTTACCACTTTGTCGGCATAATTAATATTATGTATATCTGTACCAAATTGCAGATATCTAGTACTAACGGCCACTGTGCTATGCTGCGGACAGACAGACGGACAGAGCAAAACTATAAGGGTTCCTAGTGTACTACGGAACCCTAAAAAGGTACATTAGTATGAAATCTCTTTTAAAGAGTAGCTTACATAAATACTCTACATTTATCAGTTCCCTCAATTCCTTAAGGGTTAAGGAACCTACCATCTAAACTGTTCTTTGTCCAGAACTTGCTCCATAACATACACAATCAATCAGAAATATCTGCCAAAAGTGAAACACGTGTCGTTAAGGAGTTCCGTTCTGGTCTTTATCAGCAGTTCCACCTACTTACATTAAAACGCATAAATGAAAATGCTTGATGTTTTAATGATAATACAGAATCCTAAGGTTCCTAAGGAAACACCCCATCAGAACTGGTAATTGACAATAACTTACACGACCATCTTCATTGCTTAAAATGCATAACCAGTTACATACATACAAAACACCAAAGTGTTCCGAAGTTCCGTTCTAGCCTTCATCGGCAGTTCCACTTCCCTAAGTAAGGAAGTATCACTTTTTGAAGAAAAATGGATTATTGGTTGATAAATCTCAAAACGGTTTTATGTGTGCTTATAATATGAGAAATTCCATGGATTACATCATCACCTTTTGACAGACAGACGAACAAGAAAGTAATCCTGTAAGAGTTTCCGTTTTTTCATTGTGGTACGGAACCATAAAAATGAATTGAAACTAGACAAAGGCCACTCCTATTACTTATGCGTGTGGATGCATTAGGAGGTAAATGTAAATCGCCACTTCAATCCCTTTTTCGACTCTTGTGACACCCGCGGCGGGAAGAATTGGGGTGGTGACAAATGTATTCTTACTGCCGTCACCACACGATATTTGTGTACACAAACTATATATCAGTAAATACTTCTTACTTATACTATAAAAAATGTAAAGATTACTTACTCACTCTTTGCGTCCTGCTTATAGACTCTGAAACAACCAGTAATATGTCAAACGTTTATCTACCAAAAGAAACATCTCAGAAGATGAGAGAAATTGTCTCAGTTCAGTGGATAAAAATCTAAATGGTACATACTCGTACACTATACTATAAACGACTGTATTATTAAAACTCTAAATGTCATACGAATAAAATAAATTTAACTGAGGGATCGGAACCGGTGTTTACACTCACCACATTATTGTAAGATTTATTTTATTATATTTCAAGTATAATCAACAAGAAGAAAAAATATAGTAATACGTAATAGTTTCTTTGAAACCGCAATGACATCCGTTGTTTTTTTTCGTTGCTTAGCAACCACGGTCGTAATTGTGCCTATAGGGCGGGCGGCTGGATTTAAAAAATCGCAAATAGGTGAATAGTGGTACTCGCTTTATATATCGTATATAAATAAAGCGTTTTTACTAAACTTCTCAAAAATAATATAAACACTACAAGCTTACTCCATTCCACGGATACATATTAATACCATAGGTACAAATAATTCTCCAATTGACAAACAAAACTAACTAAAATAACAAATACGTCATCGAAATAAAGCTCGTATCTCAGTTCTGATTCAATACTGACATACGAGGTTGCTAAGAGTAGTGACAGTTTTGGCTAGCAGATATATATACAAAAGTGAAAAAATTTATATCCAGCTGTGGCCATAAATTCATGCATATTATTGATATTATCTAATATTCAAATCGTATAATAACAAGAATAAAGAAAATACGAATAAATATCTAGGAATGTATTGAAATTTACGAATTGAAACTTGTAGGTAGGTACCTTTTGTGTCCGTATTGATAGAGTCCTGTGCCACTCAGCGAATCCTTCAGTATTTAAGTATTTATCAGCAAAGCGTACGTGCCATTTCTGGAAAGAGAATATAACTATAATATATAAATAAATCATTGTAGTTTCAAACCAAAAACCAATAAGTTACGTTTCCGAACTTATTTATGTGCAGTTCAGCCTTTGAGGATTTAGTATGGGGAGACGGTATCGCTATAACTTTCCTAACAAAACATTCTGCCAATTTCCGAGGGGGACGAGGTAGCACACATGTAAACGATCTAACTACAAATGCATTTTTTCTTCTCGTTACTACTCACGCACACTTAAACAATACCACAACACTAAGTTAAATTATCACACTAATACAGTAACATTTCTATGCGGACACAATTTCAAACTATCGACGTAGGTGTAATCGAACCGATTAATATGGCTTTCAAGTGTCTGAAGATTATCGTATCGATATATTTTTCTAAACGTCATAGATTGACGTGCACCTTGGTACAGTCGCCATCAGATATATGGTAGCGGTCGAGGTCCCCAAATAAATCGGAGCAACGTAAAATTTCAATAAATTCGTTACGTGAGAAAATGGCAATGATTTGGGAGCGTGTAATTGGTCATAAATTTAGGGGCAGTCACTTTTCAATAAATTCGTAACGTACAAGTAGGTAAAGATATCGGAACGAACATGACTCAAAGATATCGAAGCAGCCAGGATGATCATAAAAATCGGAACATTTATAGGAAATACACCTTAAGTCTGCGTCACAAAGTTTATTTTAATTTGTTACTATGTTGTCACTACTATTACTTTAAGTTGTCAATGTCAAAGATGATTTTGACGGCACTGTTGTGGGTGAGTAAATGAGTTTCCTAGATAAAAGAGAAGTTTTCAAGCATCATTAATATCATTATCGAAAAATGCATTAATTCAATTTTGATTTTTTATTGATGTAATCATATTAATATGGGATAAGTAAATAAAATCGTAAAGCTAGGAAATGATTTATTTGAACGGAACTAAAAAAGTATAAAGGGTGAACAGAATACCTAAAAGTCATTTGCGGATCCTATTTTACCACGGTGACAAGTCCGAGAATTGTAAATTGACTGTTTCTCCCATTGCAGGTGTCCACGGGCTACGGTTACCACTTATCATCAGACGGGCCGTGTGGTCGTTTGTGTTTCAAATATATTGCAAGAACTTTTAGCAATCAACAATAAATACCGTCTTTTAAGCGAAGCAAAATTATATATTGTCACAAAAATACGACAATTGTAGCGAAATTCCAACATAGGTAGAAACTCATATCAAGAATTTACGAAAATCGTTATAAACCTTGTGACAATTGTAACGGCTTTCCGAAAGTAAAATAGTAAATTACGATACAAGTGTGAAAAAAATTAAGTGGAGTGGAACGAGTGGATATAAATTAAAGCACGACCGAAGGGA
>JALPQI010005172.1:0-57284 GCA_025490895.1 Thaumatotibia leucotreta | reverse complement strand
AGGCTTTAGTGTACTCTATTAAAATTTTGAGAGTTATGTATGTCCAAGGACATTTTCTACAAATTACCCCAGATAATCATTCCATATCGCAGCAAAAGTGAAACATAGCCGTGGTATATGTATAAAGTTGCGTGGTATATGTATTGTTTTTAGTCGTACATCATCCCGAAGGTCGAGTACATCAATGGACTTGCCCAGTTTAAGGTATCGGCATTCAAGTAAATTGGCAGACGCGTACCAGGCCTGTAATCAAGATGCTCTGTTGCGTGCTTATTTAATATTAATTAATATTTAATTTGCAGTTATGTTTTTTATTGGTTGATATACCTTACTCATCGCTTGTTTTCTGTGCCACTCTTCTTTAGCGGTTATTTGCGATGAATATTACTGCTTTACAAATTTTCTATTCATTATTTAACCAGAAAAAGATGATCAAAATAGATTATTTTCGATAGATCTTTTGAAAATAATATTTAAACTATAAAATAGGGTGTCGAAAAGAATACATGCTTTATACTTTATCTTAATTTTCTGTCTATGCGTTAAGGTACCTGTTTTGTATCTGTAAAGCTATGTCTTTCATTTTCTAAAAACTCAAATGAGTCTTTACTACTTTTTGTGGGCAGCACATTGTATTTATACAGAATGTAGCCACTATCAGAATTCACTATGCAATACCGAATTGATCAATACACGTATACTTAATTTAATACTCACGAATGCTTATTAATTTCATTTCATGGAAGAATTGAGTAAGTTACGATTTTTTTAAATACTTAAATTGGGTAATTCATTTTCATCCCAATGTGTTTCATGATTATGCTGAATATTTGAGCGTATTGAGCTATTTGCTAAAGATCCAATTTATTAAAGTAGTTGCCAAACACGTCACCTGCCCGATAAAGTTGACCTTTTCATCATCCTCGTATTTAAGTCAACACCACATATGCTATACTAATTTTCAAATACTATTCTAGCTACTGTCATCTACATAATTATGTTTTTTGAAAATTATTTAGGTTATTAAAAGCAGTTACTGCATGAAATTGTTCGCATTCGCATTACTAGCAACAGTCATTTGCCCTTAATTAACAAATATACCGTTTAATACAAAAATCACGGCAACCCTTATTGTTATGTTACTGATGTTTCATTGTTAAGAAAAAATACGGTTTTTATCTGCGTAAATTTTGAATAAAACAGGATCTATTTATTTACTCGAAAGTACATAATATCGACGCGCCTATGTGGTGTAGTATTTAATTATTCAAGGAAATACATTTTTTTTAGGTCTCCCTATCAAAAAGGTAACAAAAGGACACCCTTATCACCATAAGGGTGTCCTTTTGTTACTCGGTCCGTCTGCTGCCACGTTGTCAAATGTCTCAACCTCTTAAGCTATCGATTTGCTGCCAAAAATCTAAAATTGTGTGCGGCACCTGTCAGATACAAAATACTCAACCTTTATCTCACTTTTCAGGACCCTCACACGCTAACAGCGACGCTAAAGAACGGCACGAAGAAGGACATCACCGCCCGCAACATCGTGATCGCGGTGGGCGGGCGGCCGCACTACCCCGACATCCCGGGCGGGCTGGAGTACTGCATCAGCTCGGATGACATCTTCAGCCTGTCGCACCCGCCCGGCAAGACGCTGGTTGTAGGCGCTGGATGTATCCTTTTATATGCTACGAACAAATAAAACATGGAAGCCTCACGCCATACTAAATTGCCTTTCAAAATCGGTCCTGAATTTTAGTTGACAAGTGTCACCCCCTCTTCAATGCATCACTTCGATGAATTTCAATATCAACCTATAAAAACTTAAACCGCCATTTAAAAATTGTTGTCATTGGTCCATCAAAGTTTTGATTGGCTATATTCTATAAACATTTGTCAAATATGTTGCGCCGAAATATGCGCGGTGTGAAGAAAAGCGCTATGTCCTGCTCATCTTGGCACAATTGAACAATTGTTTTTGGGGGCATACTTGAGCTGGCGTTAGACGTCCATGTTATATATGGTCGCAGTTTATATGCCTTTATTAATTAACATTGGCCGTGTGGTGACGGCAGTAAGAATACATTTGTCACTACCCCAACTCCTCCTGCGGGTGTCATAAGAGTCGACTAAGGGATTAAAGTGTCACTGACCATAATTTGATAATAGATTGATGACGAGCAGCAGCGTCATCATAGTGGACACATTACTGCGATCACCAATCCGCTTGCCCAGCGTGGCGATTATGGGCATTTACCTCCTAATGCGTCCATACGCAGAATTAAAAGGAGAGGCCTACGTCCAGCAGTGGACTATCATAGGCTGATGATGATGATGAGGATGATAATGAATTTAACCTTTCGACCGTTGTCTGATATGTCAGATAATCAATATCCAGCTCATCTCGCCGGAGTCTGATGAAAAGATTGGATTTGGTTTTTAAAATTAAAATTTAAACCGTGGCGTGATACTGTTACAGAAGTAATAGTTACTAATAGATGTAATACGTATAACAAAACGGATGATTAGCGGCCTCCTGCGAATCATGTCCTCCCTAACGCGTAGCACGTTCTATAATAAAGTAGCTCTATATGTGGCAGGAACTACATAATATATTGTGCAGAATATTTAACATATTCCCCATACTTAATTCCGTACATTTACCTTCTTTACTATGTATTGAACCTTGTACAGTTAATAATTTACCTCAAATATAACTTACGAGTCGGGATTTTTCAATTGATAGACGGTTTTACCCGAGAGTTGTAATTAATACGAATGTATCCATTTTGATTACAGTTTCCAGAATTAAATAAATGGCTTTTTACCGGCTGTCACGAATTTGCATGTTTTAGATAATTAAAATATGTTGCAAGATTTCTTAGTTGTTGATTGCATAAGTATGACTCATCATTGATAGTGCCAGTGACTTGCATATACTACCCGGATAAGATTACTATTCGTTCGTTATTGTATTGTTTTTACTATGGCGGTTATAATGTACTACTGCATTTAATTTTCTATGAATGATTCTCAGATGATCTTCCTGTGACCCTTAGTGGTTTATATTGAGTTAATTTGTAGGCAACTTATTATGCTAGTTAGGTAACAAGCCATATTTAATATTGGCTTTCGTATAATATTCCACTAGTTTGTAACACCAGTTATGATATTTTTTTGTGTATTTATATTAATTAGTCAAAGTTAAGTCTTCGTATGGGTGACCTAGGCCTATAGGTATTACGTTCGATCTCGGTATTATAATCGCTGTCAAGTCTATTCCTCTTTTAAGTGAGTAAAATGAAAAGGTCCACGTAGAAAACATGTCTAGCCAATTCAAATTCCGAAAGGAAATATAATCTTCTTTTAACTGAAGGATTTTGCCCTGAATTTCATAAGAACATCAACCCTATGAATATAATTTTCACATCCAAAAGAAATTATAACCGAGGACAACCTCATCATCATCATATCAGCCGAAAGACGTCTACTGCTGGACATAGGCCTCCCCAAAACTTGCCACAATGACCGCTCTTGCGCTTTTGACTACCCTGACCTTCACTAGATGAACTGAAATCCTTCCTACACCTATAATCACTACATAGTATAAAATAAAGTCACTTTTTCTATCCCTATGTCCCTTTGTATAAATCTTTAAAACTACGCAACGGATTTTGATGAGATTTATTTTAATAGGTAGAGTAATTCAAGAGGAAGGTTTTTAGGTATAGTACCCGTGGTGTCGTAAGAGTCGACTAAGGGATTGAAGTATCACTGACCATACTTGACTAAAGATTGATGATGGGCAGTAGCGTCATCATAATGAACACATTACTGCGATCGTCAATCCGCTTACCCAGCGTGGCGATTATGGGCATTTACCTCCTAATGCGTCTATACGCATAGTTAATAGGAGAGGCCTACGTCCAGCAGTGGACTATCATAGGCTGATGATGATGATGATGATGATGATGATGATGATGATGATGATGATGTAGCCGGGGCGGGTCGCTAGTTAAACAATAAACGATGAATAAGTTTCTTTAACCGGTCCAACCAGACATCGGTCTAGAATGCGCCGGGTTCCTGAACTCGCTGGGCTACTCGGCCACCGTGCTGGTCCGGTCGGTGCCCCTCCGCGGCTTCGACCAACAGATGGCTGGTATGGTTGTCGCCGAGATGGAACAGCGGGGGGTCACCTTCCACCATAAGGCGATTCCGTTGGCTGTCGAGAAGTTAGAAAACGGACAGCTGAAGGCACGCTGGCTGAATACTGAGACTAAAGAGGAGTAAGTGTTATTCTAATTGTAGGATGGGTTCTAAACAGTAGATGGTGCAGCGGGAGGTCACCATCTACCTTAAGACGATTCCATTGGCTGTGGAGAAACTGGAGAATGGGCAGTTGAAGGCGCGCTAGCTGAATACTGAGACTAAAGAGGAGTACGTTTTTTTTCTTATTGTAGCACGGGTTCTAAACAGTAGATGGTGCAGCGGGAGGTCACCTTCCACCATAAGGCGATTCCATTGGCTGTCGAGAAACTGGAGAATGGACAGTTGAAGGCGCGTTGGCTGAATACTGAGACTAAAGAGGAGTAAGTTTTATTCTTATTGTAGGACAGGTTCTAAACTACTGTTTACTGACCATCTACTGATGGTGCAGCGAGATGTCACCTTCTACCAATAGGAGATTTCATTGGCTGTGGAGAAACTGGAGAATGGACAGTTGAAGGGCACGCTGGTTGGATACTGAGACTAAACAAGAGTGAGTATACTTTTTTTACATTCATTTTCATCGCGTTGTTCTTGGCTTCGTGAGCCCATTGAGGGATTGGTATGTTAGTCACTCCTGCTGTAGCATGGCTTCGACCAACTGATGGCTGGTATGGTCATCACAGAGATGGTGCAGCGGGGCGTCACCTTCCACCATAAGGCGATTCCGTTGGCTGTCGAGAAGTTAGAAAACGGACAGCTGAAGGCGCGCTGGCTGAATACTGAGACTAAAGAGGAGTAAGTGTTATTCAGATTTTATTGGTTTCAGAGATAATCAACCTTTTTCCGAAATAAGTTTTTCGACGTAACTCGTCATTTAACTTCTTTTTGATTACAATGCTACCACAATGTGTTCTAATATTTCCACACTTTTTGCCTGACAATCAAAAAATACGAATAGACTTGACGAAATAACCTGTACCTAAAAAAAACAAATAAATAATTTAAACAAATTGTTGTTATGATAAAAAGTACTGAAAATGTTAAAAAGTATTCAAAAAGACGAAAATTATAAAATAAAAAAAAATTTTTTTTTTGGTGGAATTGACATTAGGTCTCATAATATTTTTTGTTTATTTTGATGTCTAGAATGCATAGTTAAAATATTTCGGAATGCTCGCTAGCACCCTGTATATGATGTGGCGTCAAATTAAACGATCTTGATCGTAATCGTCTTATGTTGCCATCCTAACCAGGTAAACAACCTATGCTTGATATAATAGGGATGATGACTGTAGTTAAAATAAATTATTTAACATTATGCACGACATAATACACGAAGAAATTATAACAAAGATGTAGATTGCAGTAATTTTTGTACAGAACTTCTATTTAATAAATTGAAAAGAACTTAAAAAAAGTAGGTCATTTGACAGTACTCAAACGTGACATCACTTTTGAGTATTTCATATAAAATTCCATAGTGGTGAATTACTGGTGATCCTTTTGACAGTTCGACAAAAGATGCTGATTTGACTTGCCAGTCATCATGCCTATTGTGAATGAAGTTGTAACTCGGATGTGGTGTCATGTTTGTTGCAGAAGCTCGGACGTGTTCGACACGGTGCTGCTGGCCACCGGCCGCTACGCGCTCACCAAGCAGCTCAACCTCGACGCCGCCGGAGTTAATGTGAGTTCGATACACGATCAACTTTAATAAAATATACTACATTACTGTATTTATGTGTCTATGGATTAATAGTAGATTGTACAGCAAGGGCATAAAGTGACCCATCTTTTACCGAGGCAATTTTTTGGTCTGAGTGAAGCGAAGACCAAAATAGTAGACGAGGGTAAAAATCGACATTTATGCCCATGTTGTATACTCTGCTTTTCACTTCGTTTGCGAGGAAAGTAAAACAAAAACACATTTTCTCTGCAATTTACACAACGGAGTAGTCAATGTTGTCGTAAAGCGAAAGAAGAAAAATATAAAACCAAAACACGCCAACTAATTTTTTCTCAAATAATAGCAGGAAAGAAGACAAATTGCGTCAATTTTATACTTCGACTTATTTATATTTCGTCTAGCATAAGGGTAGACATTTTTATACTTTGTCGCAAATATATTGGGACGAAATGAAGGATCCACGGAAAGAACATGTCTAGTCAATTCAAATTACAGAAGGAAAAACCATCGTACTTTTAACAGAATAAATAAGGGGTGAATTTGCCCTGATTTTTAGGGTTCCGTAGCCAAAATGGCAAAAACGGAACCCTTATAGATTCGTCATGTCCGTCTGTCCGTCTGTCCGTCTGTCCGTCTGTCACAGCCGATTTACTCGGAAACTATAAATGCTACAGTAACGAAATTTGGTAAGGATATGTGTTGTATAAACCGCTACAGGATTATGATACTAAACTGTAAAAAAAACCATTGGGGTGGGGGCTCTTCATACATGTAACTGAGGGATAGAAAAAAAAAATTTGTTGTATATAAGCGTGTGGGGTATTAATAGAAAGGTCTTTGAAAATTATTTAAAGGTTTACAGATCTTATTTTTATTTAAGCAAACCGTTTTCGAGATATCAGCTCTCAAAGTCTGAAAAATGTGTCCCCCCCCCCTCTATTTCTTAAACTACGCGATAAAAAATTCTAAAAAAAATATATGTTATGCACATTAATAAACTCTATCAACGATTTTTGGTTCGATTAAATTATCTCTTATAGTTTTTGAGGTAGGTTGATTTAACTGTATTTTTCAATAATAAATTGGTAATGGTACGGAACCCTTTGCGCGCGAGCCCGACTCGCACTTGGCCGGTTTTTTTTAAGCACTGGACGTTTTATTCGTGGACCCTTCAAATTATACAAGTACTCATTTTTATTCTTCGCCATATTTCTTTATCAAAGACGCATACATCTACTGCAGACACCGGGAAACCATACCTTAGCAAGCTGCGTAGGTATACAAAGCCTCCTAAGTTAAGTTTCCAAGTGAAGCAAATATAGTTATTTTCAAACAACACAGAAGTTGCGTCCAATAAGCTCTATTGAGACATAATAAGTATGATACCTATTATGCAGAACGTTAAACAGTTCGACACAGAGTAGCCTACTATTTAAATATTTTAGGTTTATTTCTCGTTATATTTAAACCCCATTGTCCCACATTCCAGACACTATCATCAAACGGCAAGATCGTAGCCAACGCGGAACAAACGAACGTGCCGCACATCTACGCTGTCGGCGATGTTCTCGAGGGCCGTCCCGAGCTCACTCCCGTCGCCATACATGCCGGGAGACTATTGGCTAGAAGAGTGTTTGGAAATGCTTCGCAGCAGATGGACTATGAGAATGTGGCTACCACTGTGTTTACGCCTTTGGAGTATGGTTGTGTTGGGCTTAGTGAAGAGACTGCTTTGCAGAGGTAAGTCGTACATTTCTTGGGAGGCTCTAATTTATGAACATGGTGTAAAAGCTGCAAGACTTCTAGTTAGAGAAGTGTTCAGCAACGCGTCGCAACAGATGGACTATGATAATGTGCGCCTTTGGAGTATGGCTGCATCGGGCTTAAGGAAGAGACTGCTTTGCAAAGGTAAGTTTATTATTTAGGGACATTTGTTGGAAGATACAGGGCTATATACGCCGGCCGGTTACTGGCTAGAAGAGTGTTCGGGAATGCTTCGCAACAGATGGACTATGAAAATGTGGCTACCACTGTGTTTACGCCTTTGGAGTATGGCTGCGTTGGGCTTAGTGAAGAGACTGCTTTGCAGAGGTAAGTCTATTATTTAGGGATATTTGTTGGAAGATACAGGACTATATACGCCGGGAGGTTACTGGCTAGAAGAGTGTTCGGGAATGCGTCGCAACAGATGGACTATGAAAATGTGGCTACTACTGTGTTTACGCCTTTGGAGTATGGCTGCGTTGGGCTCAGTGAAGAGACTGCTTTGCAGAGGTAAGTCGTTCATTTCTTGGGAGGCTCTAATTGATGAACATGGTGTAAAAGCTGGAAGACTTCTAGTTGGAGGAGTGTTCGGCAACGCGTCGCAACAGATGTATTATGAGAATGTGGTTACTACTGTGTTTACACCTTTGGAGTATGGATGCGTTGGGCTTAGAAGAAGAGACGGCTTTGCAGAGGTAAGTGTATTATTTAGGAACGTTTGTTGGGAAGCCTTAATTTACCAACATGGTGTCAATGCGGCATGACTTAGTTAGAGGAGTGTTCGAAAATTCGTCGCAACAGATGGACTATGAGAATGTGGCTACTACTGTGTTTACGCCTTTGGAGTATGGCTGCGTTGGGCTTAGTGAAGAGACTGCTGTGCAAAGGTGAGGCACTCATTTTACTTGGAAGCCGTGAATTTATCCCAGTTGTTATACGCAGGGTCGCGTTTTATAAAGTTATAATTTACAATATTCCTGTTTGCCTCTCTTTCTAGCTAATATGTACGTGCGTTAGAGAGGCAAACAGCGAAGTTGTAAAGAGTTACTTTATAAAATGCGATCTTGGTAGGTTCTTGGTTTGAACGTTCGTCTAGAAGTATTCATATGAATATGTTTACAAGCTTTAAGAATATCTTCAACAATTTTTAAAATCTACAATTGATATGATATTTGTGATTTGGTCACGGTTGTCTTCTATGTTTTTAAGTATTATGTATGTATGTATATATTATATATATCGTCACTCACTACCCACAATACAAGCCTTAATTGAGCTCAGTATGGTACTAATTTGACAGTGTAAGGCTGTCCCATGTTAACCTCCAAAGAACCAACATACAAGAGAAATCGATATCGAAATTTTTACCCACTCAACGGGAAAAAAAGTCTAATGTAGCTCGTTAGTAAATTTTACGAGACAAAACGATTGCAATTCTGTTTTAATTGAGTATAAATCAATCGCAGGAATAGGATGGACCTCAGGAGGATTTTTTTTTTTTATGTTGTACAACAAAGTGGCTCCACTCCACCTGATCGTAAGTGAAAAGTAGAGCCCAAATCGCGGCGGCAACGAACACGAGACAATCAGTAACCTGTTAGTTGCCCGCTAGATGCTTCTTCACGCTTCGTTTAAAGGGTCCCAACTTATAGGTATGCGGAAACACATACAAATACAAATAATTTATTCAAACGTAAGCACATGTTTACAATTTTCAAGCGTTATCCAGTGGGCTCCAAACTAGGCTGAGCCTATATCTTGGGACCCACACTGAGTTGGTTAACATTAGCAAGTACATACATTACACGTTACAAGCAGCAAGACATGAAAGGGTGTAGCAGGATAGCCTAGGAAAAACTGCCCCCAGCGATTTTGGGCCGAAACTGTAATCAAACGATGCCTTTTAGGGAGGTTATATTCTGGACAAAGTTTCATCCCTCAGTTACCCCCTGGGGGTGAAAAACACCCAATTAACCCCAAAACTGTTAAAATTATTTTTTCCTAAACTATGGAAGTGACGAATTTGAAATTTTATACAAATATTAACGAGACCAAAAGCTATTTAAAAAAAAAAATGAACCTTCTAACCATTTAAATTCTTGTAAAAAAAAATAAAAATCAAAAAGAATCACCCTGTATATGAAGTTTGGCTCATGGTACACACACCATTTTTTTTCCAAAAACGAACCAATTTATATTCTACATTATACAAAAGTTTCACGGACCTACTCCAGAAGGAACATTGTCAAATTAATATGTATTGGCTCTTAGGTGCATACTATTTAGGTATTGAATTTCTACTAAGAGCCTTGCATTATTAATAATGTAATAAAGAATGGCTTGCGATGGACCGTTGCTCGTACCCGATTTGAAAAAGGTGGGGATAAAGAAAGAAGTATGAATCAAACTCATTTGTATTTATAATTACATTTTTCTCTTTCCTATTATAGTAATAATTAACATAGCTTCGTGTATTTACATGGTACAAGTAAGTTTTTAAGTAGAAAACAATTATTAATTAATCGTCATCACTGTCCTCGTTAATAACTGTCAAATTGTCTAAATAATTATCAAATATATTAGTCAGAATTTCGGCTGGTTTTATAATTTTTGATCTATATCTCGCATTAGATAAGTAATATATTATTGAAGCTATATGCGAGCAGCAACCTGCAGTTCGGTTTCCGTTGGGGCAAGTACAAAAGTGATCGCTTATACCTTCATAGTCGTTTTATTGGGTACATAACGTATGAAAATATGTAATTCTTAGAATATCGTGTTCTTTTGCAAATTCAATATTAATCGACCAGCCGAAACTCTGACTAACATCATGATCATCATCATCATCATCATCATCATCATCATCATATCAGCCGAAAGACGTCCACTGCTGAACATAGGCCTCCCCCAAAGATTGCCACAATGACCGGTCCTGCGCCACCCGCATCCAGCGGACTCCTGCGACCTTCACCAGGTCATCGGTCCACCTTGTGGGGGGCCTACCCACGCTACGCCTTCCGGTATGTGGCCGCCACTCAAGAACCTTCCCGCCCCAACGGCCATCGGTTCTACGCGCAATGTGCCCCGCCCACTGCCACTTCAGTTTAGCGATTCGGAGAGCTATTTCGGTTACTTTGGTTCTGCTGACTAACATATTTGATAATTATTTGGACAATTTGACAGTTATTAACGAGGACAGTGATGACGATTAATTAATAATTGTTTTCTACTTAAAAACTTACTTGTAACATGTAAATACACGAAGCTATGTCAATTATTACTATAATAGGAAAGAGAAAAATGTTATTATAAATACAAATGAGTTTGATTCATACTTCTTTCTTTATCCCCACCTTTTTCAAATCGGGTACGAGCAACGGTCCATCGCAAGCCATTCTTTATTACATTATTAATAATGCAAGGCTCTTAGTAGAAATTCAATACCTAAATAGTATGCACCTAAGAGCCAATACATATTAATTTGACAATGTTCCTTCTGGAGTAGGTCCGTGAAACTTTTGTATAATGTAGAATATAAATTGGTTCGTTTTTGGAAAAAAAATGGTGTGTGTACCATGAGCCAAACTTCATATACAGGGTGATTCTTTTTCATTTTTATTTTTTTTTACAAGAATTTAAATGGTTAGAAGGTTCATTTTTTTTTTAAATAGCTTTTGGTCTCGTTAATATTTGTATAAAATTTCAAATTCGTCACTTTCATAGTTTAGGAAAAAATAATTTTAACAGTTTTGGGGTTAATTGGGTGTTTTTCACCCCCAGGGGGTAACTGAGGGATGAAACTTTGTCCAGAATATAACCTCCCTAAAAGGCATCGTTTGATTACAGTTTCGGCCCAAAATCGCTGGGGGCAGTTTTTCCTAGGCTATCCTGCTACACCCTTTGGATATAGGTACTTAAGGAAAAACAATCAAATATATATATATATTTATTTATTGGTCGATATCCTCAGATACGGGTCGGACAACATCGAAGTGTACCACGCATTCTACAAGCCGACGGAGTTCTTCGTCCCGCAGCGCAACATCCGCAACTGCTACCTGAAGGCGGTCGCGCTCCGCGAGGCGCCGCAGCGCATCCTCGGGCTGCACTTCGTGGGGCCTGTCGCTGGGGAGGTCATACAGGGCTTCGCGGCTGCTATCAAGTTAGTACACCAGTATTTAACTAGATAGGGTTACAATACAATACAATACAAAACTCTTTATTGCACACCTCACGCGTAATAAAGAACAAAAGTTCACAAAACAAAAGAAATATAAAAAAAACAGAGGTCACAAAAGGCGGCCTTATCGCTAAAAAGCGATCTTCCAGACAACCTTTGGGTAGTGGAGACACGATTACAAAAATGTAGGTAGTAGGTGGTGCAGAAAAAGGGATTACTTTTTCACTGGTATAATGATCATATCATTGGTATCGATATTAGATCACATGAAATAAAATTAACATTTTTTTTTCATTTTTATGAATTTCGCCTTAACATAATGGGCGCACTGATTGATTACAAGGCGTCAACGGTGCGGTATGACTATGGCGGCGGGGAGGGGGGATCCATACCGCCCCCGCGGCGCCGCGCTCGATATCATTTTAAACAAAAAGTTGACAGTTCGTGCGTTTTGCTAGTTATGCACGTCGATAAATGCGTAATACGTCCACATTTCTTGTTAGATTTGCGGATAAGTTCAAACATAAGTATTTTAGTTTTTTTGTTCCAAAAGGGTAGTAACAAAAAGTGCCAGTATTTTGTACTACTATTACGTATGTTGATTTTTTGTACTGGTGAAAAGTAGGTAACCCTGTATATCACATCATCAGCCTATATTAGTCCACTGCTGAACAAAGGCATCTCTCATTACCTATCCGTTCCGACACATTATGAGGTAAATGCCCTTAATCGCTACGCTGGGCCAGCGGGTTCGCGATCGCAGTATTAATGATACTATAATGACGCTGCTGTTCGTCGTCAATCCGCGATAAATAAATGGTTAAAGACACTTCAATCCCTTTGTACTCTTACGACACCCACGGGAGGAGTTGAGGCGGTGACAAAAGTGCCTTCATCACAGGGCTGTACTATTATTAAGAAGCCATAAGGTCTACTGATGGACTGCCAACAGTGTGGGCTATGGACAAAGAATAAATAAGAGCAAAAGTGTCACCGTAGCCTATTTCTTTGTCGCGCTCAATAGGTATAATGGTAGCTGCTTATACCTCAGGACTACTAGTAATAGAAAAGTTAGTAAATCTAATTGCTTTCTTTTGGGACGTTGTAATTTATTTTTAAGGGCGATAATTACGTTACTTTAGCACCGTCATGCGCGTGAACTTACTCAAAAAATAATTGGTACGTTTTTCATTTGTTGTGTCTCTTTCGCACTCGTGAAATATTCATATAAAAGATGCTTCCCTATTGAACACTTCGTTACTCTGTTTAAGCTAAGCGAATCGTAGCTGTATTACGTATACGAAAGTTATTTGGCACAACCCCGAGTGTCAGCCGTGTGCCCGCCTAGCGAGTTCGCGGCATTCGGTTTTGAATTTCACGTACTTGCTAGCGTTGAAAATGTCGAAAAAAATCAAATCGTTTTTTTCGGGAATGTATGAAGATTTCGTTTTTTTCGGGTTTTTACAGAAATAATCAATGTCACTGTCACTGCTTATCATCTGTTTCAATTGATTTTTCCTCGGTGACATAGCGTTCTCCTGGTATAAGTCAAAATTAGACCTAATTCGGCTTGGTTTAGAGTTGAAAATTAAAGTGGAAAATTTCATTATTTTTTTCGAAAAAATCCGGAAAAAACATCATCATCTTCATCATCATCAGCCTTTGATAGTCCACTGCTGGACGTAGGCCTCTCCTATTAACTATGCGTATAGACGCATTAGGAGGTAAATACCCATAATCGCCACGCTGGGCAAGCGGATTGGCGATCGCAGTAATGTGTCCACTAGGATGACGCTGCTGCCCATCATCAATCTTGTAGAATGGTCAGTGACACTTCAATCCCTTAGTCGACTCTTATGACACCCGCAGGAGGAGTTGGGGTAGTGACAAATGTATTCTTACTGCCGTCACCACACGGCGTACTTTTTTATCAGCATTGGTATCGATATTAAATCACATGAAATAAAATTAACATTTTTTTGAATTTATCGTTAACATAATGGGCGCAATGTAATACATTTGTCACCACCCCAACTCTTCCCGCGGGAGTCGTAAGAGTCGACTAAGGGATTGAAGTGTCACTGACCATTTTTTGATTTGATTGATGACGGGCAGCAGCGTTATCATAGTGAAGACATTACTGCGATCGCCAATCCGCTTGCCCAATACATGGCATTTACCTCCTCCTTCCTCCTACTCCTACGTCCAGCAGTGGACTGAGACAGACTACTGATGTGATGTGTAATGTGATAATGGGCGCACTGATTACAAGGCGTCAACGGTGCGGTATGACTATGGCAGCGGGAAGGGGGGATCCAAACCGCCATGCCGCGCTCGATATTTTAAACAAACAGTAGTCAGTTCGTGCGTTTTGCTAGTTATGCAAGTCGATAAATACGTAATACATTTCTTGTTAATTTGCGGATAAGTTCAAACATAAGTATTTTAGTTTTTTTGTTCCAAAGGGGTAGTAACAAAAAGTGCTAGTATTTTGTACTATTACGTATGTTGATATTTTGTACTGGTGAAAAAGTAACCCTGTATATCCCATCATCAGCCTATATTAGTCCACGAACAAAGGCATCTCTCATTACCTATGCGTACCGACACATTATGAGATAAATGCCCTTAATCGCTACGCTTGGCCAGCGTTCGCGATGGCAGTAGTAATGATACTATAATGACGCTGCTGTCCGTCGTCAATCTGCGATAAATAAATGGTTAATGACACTTCAATCCCTTAGTATAGTAATTCAGATAACTTCTGACCGTGTCCTTTGTCTATTGTTAGAAAACTGCAAGATGCTACTGTATTTGCATAAAAAAATTACAACTTATTTAAATTGCTACTATATCACCCAAGCAATAAGATTCAATGTTAACCAATAGGGAAGAAAACAACCCTGCTTATAAAAAAGACATGTATTCCCTACGGTTCCCAAACGCACGAGGAGAGTGAGGCGCTCTCGAACCAGCTTAAAAGATGATATCTCAATCCGTTAGAAAGATGCGTATCGGGGAGTGCGCTTGCAACGGTTGTCCGAGCGACCGCTGAGCGACCATTTGGAATTACACGTGTCACGCCGCACAATTAATTCCAAAAGGTCGCTGATCTTTGAATGGCTCGCAGACATTGAATCTTATTGGTTGGGTCATAGAGTCGCAATTTAAACAAAGCGGTTAATTTATTTTATGTAAATACCGTAGCATCTTGCGGTTCCTAACAATAGACAAAGAACACGGTCAGAAGTTATCTTAATTACTATACTCTTACGACACCCACGAGAAGAGTTGAGGCGGTGACAAAAGTGCCTTCATCACACGGCTGTACTATTATCAAGAAGCCATAAGATCTACTGATGGACTAACAGTGTGGGCTATGGACACATAATAACTAAGAGCAAAAGTGTCACCGTAGCCTATTTCTTTGTCGCGCTCAATAGGTAGGTAGGTATAATAGTAGCTGCTTATACCTCAGGACTACTACTAATAGAAAAAATAGTAAGTCTAATTGCTTTCTTTTGGGACATAATTTATTTTTAAGACCGTTAATTACGTTTTTAGTACAGATGGTGCCTTTTTTAGGCTCTAGTGCGAGAAGTGTGTCATTTTACGTCAGGTCCAAAACTTCGGAGGGCCATCTGCACTAAAAAACGTCGTACGAGACACGTGCAAAAATGAAATTCGTAACTTGTGTCGATTTAAAACACTCCCTGTCGGTCGTGTTTTAAAACATCGCCACTCGTTTCGAATTTCATGTTTTTCGCACTTGTGTCGTAATGTACTAATCTCCAAACTGGAGCTCGAGGCCAAAGAAACTACGACAGATGCGTTACTGTCAAATCTGTAAAAGTCTCTTATGTCATTGTCAAATAAAGTTTTCAGGTTTTACCAACCTTTTTGTCATTTCATTAATTTTAATAATATACGTTTTAATAATCCATGTGTAGTTTAATTGTTGTACCAAATGTTATTAACACCTGTGGTGATACAAGCGCAATACCAACTGTTACTAATAATTGCGGATAATTATTTTTTTATTACAATAGCTGATATCTACGTGAAAATAAGTAAATAATATTATTTCTATAAATTAAACAATTATAATTACTAACAAATAAGTTATCTCAACGTCTGTTTTTAGAAAATAGGGATTTACTATTGTAAGAACATTTTATTGTTTTGGCAACATTTTCGCAGTTTTTTTGGCCTCGAACTCCTGTTTGGAGATTATACTTTAAAATACTTTAAAAAATAATTGGTACGTTTTTAATTTGTTGTTTCTCTTTCGCACTCCTGAAATATTCATATAAATGATGCTTCCCTATTGAACACTTCGTTACTCTGTTTAGGCTAAGCGAATCGTAGCTGTATTACGTATACGAAAGTTATTTGGCACAACCCTGAGTGTCAGCCGTGAGCCCGCCTAGCGAGTTCGCGGCATTCGGTTTTGAATTTCATATCCTTGCTAGCGTTGAAAATGTCGAAAAAAATCAAATTTTGTTTTTTTTTCGGGAATGTATGAAAATTTAGTTTTATTCCGTTTTTTTTTCGGGTTTTTACAGAAATAATCAATGTCACTGCTTTTCATCTGTTTCAATTGATTTTTCCTCGGTGATATAGCGTTCTCCTGGTATAAGTGAAAATTAGACCTAATTCTGCTTGGTTTAGAGTTGAAAATTAAAGTGGAGTTAAAAAATCCGGAAAAAAAAGAAGCTGTTTGGAAAGAAACGGGATTTCATCCGGAAATTTTTAACGCTAGTCCTTGCCCGCTAGGGTTCTGTCGGTTTCTGGGGTATCGTTCGAAAGTGTTAACCTAACGTCAATTTCAGATGCGGCATCACAATGGAGCACCTAATGAACACGGTGGGCATCCACCCCACGGTGGCCGAGGAGTTCACGCGCCTCAACATCACCAAGCGATCCGGCCGCGACCCCAACCCCGCCTCCTGCTGCAGCTAAACGCACATATACCTACATACATCACAGGCGACACTCATCAGAAAGACTTCTCCGTTATTCATATCATAATCAAACCCCGGATAACGGGAGCAAAAATGCATTTGTCACTAGTGCTTAGTTAAATATCGACTATTCTATCGACATCCATACCAACATTTTATGAATTAGAAATGTATCGATCAACAGTAATTTATGCAACCGTACGTAATCAGAGGCATTGCGATCTAAAATTGATAAACAATATTATGGCAATAATACCTAGTACCATAGGGCAGTTACAAAACCGAAATTAAAGCCTAAAAAGCAGCTTGAATGTCGTTCAGAATTTCAAAGTGCACTTGTTAAGATTACTTTTACATCCTCAAGGCGAAATTATTCACAAAAAATATCAGAATGTGTTGACTAAAAAAATTGGTGAATTCATATTAAAAATCTTATATATTTTTTGATATCTGGAAAAGAAGTGGAACTACTACTAGGGAAACATAATTAGCATAATCTATAAAATTTCAAATTAAAAATCGTTCATATGGATGTCGATAGAATAGTCGATATTTCATTAAGCACTAGTGAAAACTTCATTTTTGCTCCCGTCGTCCGGGCTTTGATCATAATCGTCTCCTAACTTAGCCCGATAAATATGGTTTGTCCCTTGGGAGTCAAATTATCAAAGCGGAATCAGAAGGAGATTAGAAAGGACTGTTGATACTACAAATGATACAACATTTATCAAGAAAACAGTTGTTTATAGACGATTATTTAATCTAAGTCTCTGCACTTAAAACTATGAATACATCCTAGATGGACTTATACGCTGTAGTAGTAGATTTTTTTCTCTCTCTTGATAATGTCAGACGATTCGAAAATGCTTATTAATAAGCTTACTTAATTAAAGAATAGTTTGACTTTTGACTTTTGTTGTGTCAACAGTACTTTAGAATCCCATTCTAATCGCGGTTTAATAATACATCGATAAGACCGAAAGAGGGTAACAATGCTTATCGACTTTCGTTAGAAGACGTCTATGAAACGAAGCTCTTTATTCATAATTTTCATAAACGTCTACTAACATAATATACCGGTAAGCATTGTTTGTCAGTTTCAGAATTATATATATATTGATAAGACTAAATGGAACAAACGATACTTATTGGCTTGCTAGGGGCGACGTTTATGAATAAGGGAGTTAGAGAAAAGGAACTTACATAAATAAAATGTCATTAGTTGAGTCCACACTGAGTTGCCTCGCGAGGAAATTACCGCCTAAACTGTCTTCATTCTGAGACTCATTCATTTTAGAAAAGCCTATTAAAAATAACTACTTGTCTTGTTGACAAGTTTGATTCTTATCGATATTTATTTGTGGAATGAGTTCCTTTTCCTTAATTATGTCCAATAAATCTCCCGGTTTCTTGTGATAAAGGTTACATTTTGATTTAGCAGCAGAATGCGAAACGGATTGGTGATGAAACAAAACATCGCGCTATTTATTCGATATCCAAAACATTTCAAAATATAAATGTTATCAAATAATAACTAGGTTTTATGTTCTTTATACATGTCCTAATAGTTTTAATTAAATACCGATTTACGACGCTTAAGCAAAATTGTTAACGGTTATAATTGGGTAATACCTTTGTTCTAGTAGTAAAAATTTCGTTTCGTTGAACTAGTTTTGTATTCAAACCCTAACACTTTCATAATCCTCGTACATGAATCATAAGAATCTATAAATTGTTGATTAGACTAGATTTACGAGTAGCTAGGGCTGTGAAAGTGTTAAGATTGTTCGTTAAAAGAATTTGGCTATGCTACTTAGTACTTACCCACATTTACTACTTAAACAAAACCTTTTGTTAATGTCGACATGTGTTTAAGTCCCTTGTAATGTATAGGAACGATGTCGCGAATGATATTATTAGTCTAATCGACGCTCGAATCGACAACATTGCGAGTAAAATCTTGCCTTGTAAAAGACAAATTACGGTAAGATTGTAAGCTTTGGCCGCGGCGTATTTAACATAAAAGCAGGCAAGGAATTGTGATACCGATAAAACAATAAAATATGGGGAAGATTTTATCATAAATTGTATACATTTTTCATCCCCTGTCATTAGTAAATGAACGTTCCATACGGTCAAAACTTGGAATTTTACCTTCTAGCAAAATTAAATTGGGAAATATATTATGTAGTTAGAAAACTTGCACAATTATCAAATGAATTTATCCTTTTGTCAGTGATAATGCAATACAGCATAACAAATAAAATACCTTAACAAATTCTAAAAGGTTTGTCTTAAACTAGTTAAGCAGTATTGTAATATTAATGGTATTCTAGTGACTATGGCACTCAACCTTTAAAAGGTTTTCGACAATAGTTTGGCTTTACGAGTGGACAGTAGTGAGAACAAATGTTACAAATTCTATCGTCGCAAACTTTATTTAACATTAGTGTGAGCCTCACGTTAACACCTGTGATACTGTTAATGCCTGCATCAAATCTAAAATTTCAGAAAGTCTGGTTTGTGTCGAGTTTCAACATAACTTTTTATCTCTGAATGTTATTTTTTTGAATAGTGTATATATTTGATGCCGACATTAGCAAGTACTTATTCGTTATCCTTACTTATAGTTTTTAGACCAATAAAACTAGTTTATATCACATATGATATTATTAAAACAGTATTGCACATAGATTATTTCTAGTTTGTGATTGACAGATGATTTCAATAAATGTGTCGACTTTCATGATAAAACAACTTTGTATGAACATATGATACATTATAAACAGTATCCATCTCTCAATGATAAATTAGAGGAAAGTGTGATGTGGTTTAATTTCTCAAATTAATTTGTGTATAACAATGCGAGGCTGGCACATTCCGCATATGACGTATTAAATCAGTTGATGTTATTATTCATTTGTATGTGATTGTACTCTTTTAATAAAGTGATATATTTTTATTGAATACTTTTCTTTTTTTTATTGTTACTGTTTTACCGATAATCATTTATAGCGATACATTTATTTCGCTAATAGAATTCATTTATAATGAATTTATCCTTTTAGAGTTTGGGGCGACTAATAATTCCGTGCCCAATTTAAAAGTTTCACAACATAATAGTTAATAGTACAACATAGCTTTACGAGAAAATACATCAGTTACAAAACTAGTAATTGTCAATGATAGTTGTTCTTCAGCTAACCTTTTGGACGCCACCACGTGAATTCAGTCTGAATTTGAACTTTACGCACGTGCGTTATTGATCTGTGGACCGTGATATATATATTGGTCCTTGGCGTTGAACCTGCGGTGCCGATATATCAGTCACTGCATTATAGTTGTGGATTTATTTACATTTTTATTTGTTCAACTCCTGTACTGGTCACAATGTGACTAATAGTAAACTTAATTGCAAAGACATAAGGTCCACTTTTAGAGTATTCATTTTAGTAACACCACTATAGTTGCTGTTTTACGGTATACAATCTGATGGCACCTATTTTTCCTATTGTTAGTGTCCATAGGCTATGGTTACCAGTAAAGTTACCATCGGACGGGCCATGTGTTTGTTTGCCACTAACGTGAAATGTATTGCAAGAATAAAGTGATATTTTACAACCTGTGACCAACTGGGTGCGTGTGTATGTGTTTGTATGCATGTGTGTGTGTGTGTTAGTGTTGTGGTTGAGCATCAGCGAAAAGAGTGAAAAATGAAAAGTTGCGTTGGAGTAGCCCTACGAGTTCCTCTTGGGATCGGACGAATAAACAAAACAGACACAATTTTCAGGACTTTTCGCATCGCATCGCATGCATTCGCGACTTCGTCGAGTAGGACATAGCCTTAGTCCTCGTTCTTGGTGTACCGCTCCATGTCGGGCGTGGGCCGGCACGGGAACCAGATCTGCGCCGTGAACAGCGGGTAGTAGGGGTGCGCCCGCACCGACAGGTTGTCGAAGCGCCAGAAGCGGGGGCCGCGGAAGAAGTACGTGTCTGCGACAAAAGTATATGTGAAAATTTAAAAAAAAAACCCGAAATCCTGATTCTTTTATATTTGAAATTGCTTGAGCTGCTTTGAATCAAAATCACGAAAGAAATGCGAGTTGGACTCGCAGACGAGGGATTCCGTACCATTAACATAAAAAAAAACATGTTTGTTGCGTATGGGAGCCCCCTTTAATATCTATTTCATTCTACTTTTTAGTATTTGTTGTTAAAGCTTATGTTACTTGCGTTAAATTCTGTGATTTCAAATGTCTATCTACTATCTATCACGGCTCGCGAGATACAATCTGGTGACAGACAGACAGCGAAGCCTTAGTAATTATTGTAATTAATAGGGTCCCGTTTTACCCATCCATAAAATTTCATTACGTCACGTTTTCTTTACAACATGATCACGAACTTACTACGAGCGTCGCGAAACGAATATTTATATTCTGTATGGAAATTTAGGGTCATTTTTTATTATCCTTTCATTCAAACTAACCTTTTCTTTGAAAATCCAGATCTGGAAAAATTATAGGTATGCGGAATTTTTGTTAATAACTCTAGATTGCTTCGGAAACTAAACTTTCAGGTCTTTTTGAATGCCACGCATCTGACGCACCTAATCAAGCGAAGCTGAACTTTACGTAATTCCTCGTAAGTTCATAATAATCATATACCGGTTTACTAGACATTACTAACCTCCCTTCCAAATGATCGCGGAATCCACAGGGTACGGAAGGTCCCTCCATGCCGACATGCTCTTAGGGTACCTGCGGAAATTAAACATCGAATAAAAATCATGATTTGGCCAAATTTGTTTATTAACCCATCGAATCCCAGGCATTTGAAGTGCTTAATGTACTCCCGTCATCATATGATGACGCTGGGGTTCTATGGTTTAATTGGCACGGCAATTGAAAGAGTCATATCATATTCCAAGAAATAGTCTTATAGTACGGTGTTACCTGTACATGTGTCATGTAGTATGCAAGCGAAATATGCAAATAACTGGTTGAAGTGGCATTCGTATAAAGATGATAAAACTTATTTTTTATGTTAAACGTCAATAATAGTATATTACGATACAAGTGCGAAAAAAACAAAGTTCGAAACGAGTGGCGATAAATTAAAACACGACCGAAGGAAGTCGCCAAGTTAATTATTTTACGGCGTACGGCGTTTTTCAGTACAGTTGGCCCTGACAAAAATTACCCCTTTTCCCACTAGCGCGTAAAAAAGCACCGTCTGTACTGGATTAACGACACAACAAATTACACGTAATATCTCGAACAGTCTACAAGACCCAACCATTTATCCATGATCCAAATGTCCGCGACACCACAACCGCGAGTGTGAAGCTCATGAGGAAACCGTCGGCGCAATTCGCGCGTGATTGAGGAGCTCTCTTAACACAGTGATCACTGATCAATATTATATGCAATTTCTCGTACAAACTATAAAACTCTTATAGAAAATCACCGTTTATCCATGGTCCTGTCCTGTATGTCAAAGTACCTTACTACTGCGCGAATCGCGGCACGAAGCCACGAACGCGAGTATGGAGCCAACGCATACTATCTGCGTAATTGACGTCCCAATTCGCGCTTGAATGAGGAGTGCCCTTATTAACCCTTTATAGGGCATCGGTCTCAAAAATGACCACCTATATAATTTAATATTTTTATTTTTTTCTTGTACAATTTTTTTGTACTAATACTAAGATGGTGTTGAGGCTTGAATCGCGACACGAAACCACGAACGCTAGTATGGAGCCAACGCATGCTATCTGCGTAATTGACGCCCCAATTCGCGCTCTTATAGAAAATCACCCTTTGTCCATGGTCCAGGTGTCCTCGTCGAACCGCCAGAAGCGCTCGTAGTCGATGAGGTAGGTCTTGTTGTTGTAGTTGGATAGGAAGGCCGTGGTGAGCTCCGGCAAGCGGCCCGGGAGCCGGTAGTCGCGGAGGCGGCCGCGCTTCGTTAGGTGGAAGTTGAGGAACTACCTAAAGTACCTATAGCTTACCTGTAAAGGGCCCGCCTTACTCCTGCGCGAATCGCGGCACGAAACCACGAACGCGAGTATGGAGCCAACGCATGCTATCTGCGTAATTGACGCCCCGATTCGCGCTTGAATGAGGAGTGCTCTTAACCCTTTATAGGGCATCGGTCTCAAAAATGATAATTTCATATTTTTATTTTTTTCTTGTACAATTTTTTTGTAGGTACTATAGGATGGCGTTGAGGCTTGAATTCAGTGTATTTTGTAGAAGGATTATCACAGTGACGATTTGAATATTTTTTTCTTCTACATTTTTTTTGTACTATAGGATGGCGTTGAGGCTTGAATTCAGTATATTTTGTAAAAGGGTTATCACAGTGATGATTTGAATATTGTATGCGGTTTCTCGCACGAACCACAAAAAATCGCACGAATCCTTAAAAAAACTCACCCCTTGTCCATGGTCCAGGTGTCCTCGTCGAACCGCCAGAAGCGCTCGTAGTCGATGAGGTAGGTCTTGTTGTTGTAGTTGGGAGGCGGCCGCGCTTTGTTAGGTGGAACTTGAGGAACTACCTAAAGTACCTATAGCTTACCTGTAAAGGGCCCGCCTTACTCCTGTGCGAATCGCGGCACGAAACCACGAACGCGAGTATGGAGCCAACGCATGCTATCTGCGTAATTGACGCCCCAATTCGCGCTCTTATAGAAAATCACCCTTTGTCCATGGTCCAGGTGTCCTCGTCGAACCGCCAGAAGCGCTCGTAGTCGATGAGGTAGGTCTTGTTGTTGTAGTTGGACAGGAAGGCCGTGGTGAGCTCCGGCAAGCGGCCCGGGAGCCGGTAGTCGCGGAGGCGGCCGCGCTTTGTTAGGTGGAACTTGAGGAACTACCTGAAGTACCTATAGCTTACCTGTAAAGGCCCGCCTTCTGCGCGAATCGCGGCACGAAGCCACGAACGCGAGTATG
Source organism: Thaumatotibia leucotreta (assembly GCA_025490895.1). Lineage (NCBI taxonomy): Eukaryota > Metazoa > Arthropoda > Insecta > Lepidoptera > Tortricidae > Thaumatotibia > Thaumatotibia leucotreta. Next base: position 33,524 of record JALPQI010005172.1, on the reverse strand, counting down.
GATGGAGCCAACGCATGCAATCTGCGTAATTGATGCCCCAATTCGCGCTTGAATGAGGAGTGCTTTATAGGGCATCGGTCTCAAAAATGACCACCTATATAATTTCATATTGTACTATATGATGGCGTTGAAGCTTGAATTCAGTACATATTTTGTAAAAGGTTATCACAGTGATGATTTGAATATTGTATGCGGTTTCTCGCACGAATCCTTAAAAAAAACTCACCCCTTGTCCATGGTCCAGGTATCCTCGTCGAACCGCCAGAAGCGCTCGTAGTCGATGAGGTAGGTCTTGTTGTTGTAGTTGGACAGGAAGGCCGTGGTGAGCTCCGGCAAGCGGCCCGGGAGCCGGTAGTCGCGGAGGCGGCCGCGCTTTGTTAGGTGGAACTTGAGGAACTAAAGTACCTATAGCTTACCTGTAAGGCCCGCCTTACTCCTGCGCGAATCGCGGCACGAAACCACGAACGCGAGTATGGAGCCAACGCATGCTATCTGCGTAATTGACGCCCCGATTCGCGCTTGAATGAGGAGTGCTCTTAACCCTTTATAGGGCATCGGTCTCAAAAATAACCACTTATATGGCCGGCCTCATGCATCCGGAATCAGAATATGAATTAATAATCTTAGGCCGGCCTAAGAGTATTAATTCATATTCTGATTCCGGATTTATAAGGCCGTCCTAAAATTTCACATTTTTATTTTTTTCTTTTACAATATGTTTGTACTATAGGATGGCGTTGAGGCCTGAATTCAGTATATTTTGTAAAAGGGTTATCACAGTGACGATTTGAATATTGTATGCGGTTTCTCGCACGAACCACAAAAACTCGCACGAATCTTTAAAAACCTCACCCCTTGTCCATGGTCCAGGTGTCCTCGTCGAACCGCCAGAAGCGCTCGTAGTCGATGAGGTAGGTCTTGTTGGTGTAGTTGGACAGGAAGGCCGTGGTGAGCTCCGGCAAGCGGCCCGGGAGCCGGTAGTCGCGGAGGCGGCCGCGCTTCGTTAGGTGGAAGTTGAGGAACTATCTTAAGTACCTATAGCTTACCTGTAAAGGCCCGCCTTCTGCGCGAATCTCGGCACGAAGCCACGAACGCGAGTATGGAGCCAACGCATGCTATCAGCGTAATTACAATATTATGTTTGTACTATAGGATGGCGTTGAGGCTTGAATTCAGTATATTTTGTCAAAGGGTTATCACAGTGATGATTTGAATATTGTATGCGGTTTCTCGCACGAACCACAAAAACTCACACGAATCCTTAAAAAATCTCACCCCTTGTCCATGGTCCAGGTGTCCTCGTCGAACCGCCAGAAGCGCTCGTAGTCGATGAGGTAGGTCTTGTTGTTGTAGTTGGACAGGAAGGCCGTGGTGAGCTCCGGCAAGCGGCCCGGGAGCCGGTAGTCGCGGAGGCGGCCGCGCTTCGTTAGGTGGAAGTTGATTAACTACCTAAAGTACCTATAGCTTACCTGTAAAGGGCGCGCCTTACTCCTGCGCGAATCGCGGCACGAAGCCACGAACGCGAGTATGGAGCCAACGCATGCTATCTGTGTAATTGACGCCCCGATTCGCGCTTGAATGAGGAGTGCTCTTAACCCTTTATAGGGCATCGGTCTCAAAAATGACCACCTATATAATTTAATATTTTTATTTTTTTCTTGTACAATTTTTTTGTACTAATACTAAGATGGTGTTGAGGCTTGAATCGCGACACGAAACCACGAACGCTAGTATGGAGCCAACGCATGCTATCTGCGTAATTGACGCCCCAATTCGCGCTCTTATAGAAAATCACCCTTTGTCCATGGTCCAGGTGTCCTCGTCGAACCGCCAGAAGCGCTCGTAGTCGATGAGGTAGGTCTTGTTGTTGTAGTTGGACAGGAAGGCCGTGGTGAGCTCCGGCAAGCGGCCCGGGAGCCGGTAGTCGCGGAGGCGGCCGCGCTTCGTTAGGTGGAAGTTGAGGAACTACCTATAGTACCTATAGCTTACCTGTAAAGGGCCCGCCTTACTCCTGCGCGAATCGCGGCACGAAACCACGAACGCGAGTATGGAGCTAACGCATGCTATCTGCGTAATTGACGCCCCGATTCGCGCTTGAATGAGGAGTGCCCTGAACCCTTTATAGGGCATCGGTCTCAAAAATAACCACTTATATGTCTGGCCTTATACATCCGGAATCAGAATATGAATTAATACTCTTAGGCCGGCCTAAGAGTATTAATTCATATTCGGCTTTAGGCCGGCCTAAAATTTCACATTTTCATTTTTTTCTTTTACAATACCTATGTTTGTACTATACGATGGCGTTGAGGCTTGAATTCAGTATATTTTGTAAAAGGGTTATCACAGTGATGATTTGAATATTGTATGCGGTTTCTCGCACGAACCACAAAAACACGCACGAATCCTTAAAAAAACTCACCCCTTGTCCATGGTCCAGGTGTCCTCGTCGAACCGCCAGAAGCGCTCGTAGTCGATGAGGTAGGTCTTGTTGTTGTAGTTGGACAGGAAGGCCGTGGTGAGCTCTACTACCTAAAGTACCTATTGCTTACCTGTAAAGGGCCCGCCTTACTCTTGCGCGAATCGCGCCACGAAACCACGAACGCGAGTATGGAGCCAACGCAGCCTTACTCCTGCGCGAATCGCGGCACGAAGCCACGAACGCGAGTATGGAGCCAACGCATGCAATCTGCGTAATTGACGCCCCAATTCGCGCTCTTATAGAAAATCACCCTTTGTCCATGGTCCAGGTATCCTCGTCGAACCGCCAGAAGCGCTCGTAGTCGATGAGGTAGGTCTTGTTGTTGTAGTTGGACAGGAAGGCCGTGGTGAGCTCCGGCAAGCGGCCCGGGAGCCGGTAGTCGCGGAGGCGGCCGCGCTTCGTTAGGTGGAAGTTGAGGAACTATCTAAAGTACCTATAGCTTACCTGATGTAAAGGGCCCGCCTTACTCCTGCGCGAATCGCGGCACGAAACCACGAACGCGAGTATGGAGCCAACGCATGCAATCTGCGTAATTGACGCCCCAATTCGCGCTTGAATGAGGAGTGCTCTTACTTAACCCTTTATTTTCATATTTTTATTTTTTTCTTGTACAATTTTATTGTACTGTAGGATGGCGTTGAGGCTTGAATTTAGTATATTTTGTAAAAGAGTTATCACAGTGACGATTTGAATATTGTATGCAGTTTCTCGCACGAACCACAAAAACTCGCACGAATCCTTAAAAAAACTCACCCCTTGTCCATGGTCCAGGTGTCCTCGTCGAACCGCCAGAAGCGCTCGTAGTCGATGAGGTAGGTCTTGTTGTTGTAGTTGGACAGGAAGGCCGTGGTGAGCTCCGGCAAGCGGCCCGGGAGCCGGTAGTCGCGGAGGCGGCCGCGCTTCGTTAGGTGGAAGTTGAGGAACTATCTAAAGTACCTATAGCTTACCTGATGTAAAGGGCCCGCCTTACTCCTGCGCGAATCGCGGCACGAAACCACGAACGCGAGTATGGAGCCAACGCATGCAATCTGCGTAATTGACGCCCCAATTCGCGCTTGAATGAGGAGTGCTCTTACTTAACCCTTTATTTTCATATTTTTATTTTTTTCTTGTACAATTTTATTGTACTGTAGGATGGCGTTGAGGCTTGAATTTAGTATATTTTGTAAAAGAGTTATCACAGTGACGATTTGAATATTGTATGCAGTTTCTCGCACGAACCACAAAAACTCGCACGAATCCTTAAAAAAACTCACCCCTTGTCCATGGTCCAGGTGTCCTCGTCGAACCGCCAGAAGCGCTCGTAGTCGATGAGGTAGGTCTTGTTGTTGTAGTTGGACAGGAAGGCCGTGGTGAGCTCCGGCAAGCGGCCCGGGAGCCGGTAGTCGCGGAGGCGGCCGCGCTTCGTTAGGTGGAAGTTGAGGAACTATCTTAAGTACCTATAGCTTACCTGTAAAGGCCCGCCTTCTGCGCGAATCTCGGCACGAAGCCACGAACGCGAGTATGGAGCCAACGCATGCTATCAGCGTAATTACAATATTATGTTTGTACTATAGGATGGCGTTGAGGCTTGAATTCAGTATATTTTGTCAAAGGGTTATCACAGTGATGATTTGAATATTGTATGCGGTTTCTCGCACGAACCACAAAAACTCACACGAATCCTTAAAAAATCTCACCCCTTGTCCATGGTCCAGGTGTCCTCGTCGAACCGCCAGAAGCGCTCGTAGTCGATGAGGTAGGTCTTGTTGTTGTAGTTGGACAGGAAGGCCGTGGTGAGCTCCGGCAAGCGGCCCGGGAGCCGGTAGTCGCGGAGGCGGCCGCGCTTCGTTAGGTGGAAGTTGATTAACTACCTAAAGTACCTATAGCTTACCTGTAAAGGGCGCGCCTTACTCCTGCGCGAATCGCGGCACGAAGCCACGAACGCGAGTATGGAGCCAACGCATGCTATCTGTGTAATTGACGCCCCGATTCGCGCTTGAATGAGGAGTGCTCTTAACCCTTTATAGGGCATCGGTCTCAAAAATGACCACCTATATAATTTAATATTTTTATTTTTTTCTTGTACAATTTTTTTGTACTAATACTAAGATGGTGTTGAGGCTTGAATCGCGACACGAAACCACGAACGCTAGTATGGAGCCAACGCATGCTATCTGCGTAATTGACGCCCCAATTCGCGCTCTTATAGAAAATCACCCTTTGTCCATGGTCCAGGTGTCCTCGTCGAACCGCCAGAAGCGCTCGTAGTCGATGAGGTAGGTCTTGTTGTTGTAGTTGGACAGGAAGGCCGTGGTGAGCTCCGGCAAGCGGCCCGGGAGCCGGTAGTCGCGGAGGCGGCCGCGCTTCGTTAGGTGGAAGTTGAGGAACTACCTATAGTACCTATAGCTTACCTGTAAAGGGCCCGCCTTACTCCTGCGCGAATCGCGGCACGAAACCACGAACGCGAGTATGGAGCTAACGCATGCTATCTGCGTAATTGACGCCCCGATTCGCGCTTGAATGAGGAGTGCCCTGAACCCTTTATAGGGCATCGGTCTCAAAAATAACCACTTATATGTCTGGCCTTATACATCCGGAATCAGAATATGAATTAATACTCTTAGGCCGGCCTAAGAGTATTAATTCATATTCGGCTTTAGGCCGGCCTAAAATTTCACATTTTCATTTTTTTCTTTTACAATACCTATGTTTGTACTATACGATGGCGTTGAGGCTTGAATTCAGTATATTTTGTAAAAGGGGTTATCACAGTGATGATTTGAATATTGTATGCGGTTTCTCGCACGAACCACAAAAACACGCACGAATCCTTAAAAAAACTCACCCCCTTGTCCATGGTCCAGGTGTCCTCGTCGAACCGCCAGAAGCGCTCGTAGTCGATGAGGTAGGTCTTGTTGTTGTAGTTGGACAGGAAGGCCGTGGTGAGCTCTACTACCTAAAGTACCTATTGCTTACCTGTAAAGGGCCCGCCTTACTCTTGCGCGAATCGCGCCACGAAACCACGAACGCGAGTATGGAGCCAACGCAGCCTTACTCCTGCGCGAATCGCGGCACGAAGCCACGAACGCGAGTATGGAGCCAACGCATGCAATCTGCGTAATTGACGCCCCAATTCGCGCTCTTATAGAAAATCACCCTTTGTCCATGGTCCAGGTATCCTCGTCGAACCGCCAGAAGCGCTCGTAGTCGATGAGGTAGGTCTTGTTGTTGTAGTTGGACAGGAAGGCCGTGGTGAGCTCCGGCAAGCGGCCCGGGAGCCGGTAGTCGCGGAGGCGGCCGCGCTTCGTTAGGTGGAAGTTGAGGAACTATCTAAAGTACCTATAGCTTACCTGATGTAAAGGGCCCGCCTTACTCCTGCGCGAATCGCGGCACGAAACCACGAACGCGAGTATGGAGCCAACGCATGCAATCTGCGTAATTGACGCCCCAATTCGCGCTTGAATGAGGAGTGCTCTTACTTAACCCTTTATTTTCATATTTTTATTTTTTTCTTGTACAATTTTATTGTACTGTAGGATGGCGTTGAGGCTTGAATTTAGTATATTTTGTAAAAGAGTTATCACAGTGACGATTTGAATATTGTATGCAGTTTCTCGCACGAACCCCAAAAACTCGCACGAATCCTTAAAAAACTCACCCCTTGTCCATGGTCCAGGTGTCCTCGTCGAACCGCCAGAAGCGCTCGTAGTCGATGAGGTAGGTCTTGTTGTTGTAGTTGGACAGGAAGGCCGTGGTGAGCTCCGGCAAGCGGCCCGGGAGCCGGTAGTCGCGGAGGCGGCCGCGCTTCGTTAGGTGGAAGTTGGGGAACTACCTAAAGTACCTATAGCTTACCTGTAAAGGGCCCGCCTTACTCCTGCGCGAATCGCGGCACGAAACCACGAACGCGAGTATGGAGCCAACGCATGCTATCTGCGTAATTGACGCCCCACTTCGCGCTTGAATGAGGAGTGCCCTTAACTCTTTATAGGGCATCGGTCTCAAAAATAACCACTTATATGGCCGGCCTTATGCATCCGGAATCAGAATATGAATTAATACTCTTAATAATAATATTAATTCATATTTTGATTCCGGATGTATAAGGCCGGCCTAAAATTTCACATTTTTATTTTTTTCTTTTACAATATGTTTGTACTATAGGCTGGCGTTGAGGCTTGAATTCAGTATATTTTGTAAAAGGGTTATCACAGTGATGATTTGAATATTGTATGCGGTTTCTCGCACGAACCACAAAAACTCGCACGAATCCTTAAAAAACCTCACCCCTTGTCTATGGTCCAGGTGTCCTCGTCGAACCGCCAGAAGCGCTCGTAGTCGATGAGGTAGGTCTTGTTGTTGTAGTTGGACAGGAAGGCCGTGGTGAGCTCCGGCAAGTGGCCCGGGAGCCGGTAGTCGCGGAGGCGGCCGCGCTTCGTTAGGTGGAAGTTGAGGAACTACCTAAAGTACCTATTGCTTACCTGTAAAGGGCCCGCCTTACTTCTGCGCGAATCGCGGCACGAAACCACGAACGCGAGTATGGAGCCAACGCACGCAATCTGCGTAATTGACGCCCCAATGAGGGTTTTCTGAAATGACGTTCACCAGGGCGGCAGCACTGAGGCGTCAGGTCCAGAAACTTGTCTAAATTCTCAGAGCGCCTACAATTTCGTGTTTAAATGTTTTGCATGAGTTACTAAAATTGTATAAAAAATAAAAAGACCTTCTAGTTCGTTTTTCTTAGGAATTTGATAATCGTGTTTCTTAGCGGGACCTTACGGCTAAGTGGCGCCAACTAGTGGCACACATTTTCGAGAAAACCCTCATTCGCGCTTGAATGAGGAGTGCTCTTAACCCTTTATAGGGCATCGGTCTCAGAAATGACCACCTATATAATTTCATATTTTTATTTTTTTCTTGTACTATAGGATGGCGTTGAGGCTTGAATTCAGTATATTTTGTAAAAGGGTTATCACAGTGACGATTTGAATATTGTATGCGGTTTCTCGCACGAACCACAAATACTCGCACGAATCCTTAAAAAAACTCACCCCTTGTCCATGGTCCAGGTGTCCTCGTCAAACCGCCAGAAGCGCTCGTAGTCGATGAGGTAGGTCTTGTTGTTGTAGTTGGACAGGAAGGCCGTGGTGAGCTCCGGCAAGCGGCCCGGGAGCCGGTAGTCGCGGAGGCGGCCGCGCTTCGTTAGGTGGAAGTTGAGGAACTATCTAAAGTACCTATTGCTTATCTGTAAAGGCCCGCCTTCTGCGCGAATCGCGGCACGAAGCCACGAACGCGAGTATGGAGCCAACGCATGCTATCTGCGTAATTGACGCCCCAATTCGCGCTCTTATAGAAAATCACCCCTTGTCCATGGTCCAGGTATCCTCGTCGAACCGCCAGAAGCGCTCGTAGTCGATGAGGTAGGTCTTGTTGTTGTAGTTGGACAGGAAGGCCGTGGTGAGCTCCGGCAAGCGGCCCGGGAGCCGGTAGTCGCGGAGGCGGCCGCGCTTTGTTAGGTGAAAGTTGGGGGTGAACTCGAAGTATTGCTTGCCTGTAAGGTTACCCTTATTCATAAACAGCTCCGGAATTAACAAGCCGATTATACACAGTGCTTGCGAGCATTGTGAGAGATTTTAACTATGCATTCTAGACATCAAAGTAAACAAAAAATATTATGAGACCTAATGTCAATTCCAACAAAAAATTGTACATTACGACAGAAGTGCGAAAAATCACGAATTTCATGTTTTTCGTCGTTATTTAAAACATCGCCACTCGTTTCGAATTTCGTGTTTCTCGCACTTGTGTCGTAATGTACTATTTTCTTTTTTTTTTACTTTTTAACATTTCCAGTATTAGTAGTTTTATCATAACAACAATTTGTTTAAATTATTTATTTTAATTGTTTGTTGTAGGTAGGTACAGGTTATTTCGTAAAGTCTATTCGTATTTTTTGATTGTCAGACAAAAGGTGTGGTAATATTAGAACACAGTGTGGTAGCATTGTAATCAAAAATAAGTTTTATGACGAGTTACGTCGAAAAACTTATTTCGAAAAAAAGTTGATTACCTATCTCTGAGACCAAGCCGAATCCAGGAAATTTTACATAATATTAAAGACTCTAAATATGGTGCAGCATTCAAATCGTTCGGAATGCTCACGAGCACCGTGTATTAATAAAGCCGAAAGGGACCAACAATACTTATCGGCATGCTAAGTAAGGAATACGTTTATGAATAAGCGGGTTAGTTTTTACTAAATGCAATTTAATTTAAGTGATCACAGTATATTGGCGCTTTAAAGGTGAAGGAAACCTTTCAAAGTATACTAGTTTTGTTATAGATTATAGACTTTCCAGATTATTTTTGAGATAGCAATGTAAAGCACACTTATAACGCGTTAAAAATGTGACAAATGGCAACACCATGTGGGGGAATAACCTACAAGTACACACTAGTGTTGCCAATCTATAAAAAAGTAGACAAAATTGGTTCAATAAAAATAAAGGATAGAAACTACTGATTATTTAAAACAGGCCAAACCAACAGTCAGTATAAAATGCGACAAATAAAAAAAATAGTGCCAAGTGTTGGCTGCCCATATTAATTTGAAATTTGAATTTACTTCTCCTACTGACAAGTTAGTTAGTTAGTCATCCGCAGACCACGAACCCTGTAAAGTGTTCGAAACGTCGGAATGTAGTTAAAATTAGTTACGCGTTAAATACGCGAGTTTATCCGTCTTCATAGTTTTATTTCATGTGTAATCCTCGCGGTAACCGAAGAAAATATTAAGTTAGTATAACTTAAATATATTTAGCAGAGTAGCAATATTCACCAGAAAATATGACGATGTTGCCATTCCGCTTCTCGTAGATGGTCCTAACGACGGAGACATGTTGCGGCAGTCCGACGAACACGTCGTGGAACCGCTTCGGGTAGCCCGCGTCGATCTCCCTACGCTCGCTGAGCACCCACATCCACTACCAACGAAAACAGTGGACATCAGTTCCCTGCGGCCCTACCGCGAAAATCGAAATTCGTAAATTTCGAGGATTTGTCTCTCACACTCTAATGACGCCTTCGTTTGAATGACAGAAAAATCCTCGAAATTTACGAATTTAAATTTCGATTTTTGCGGTACGAGTAGTAGGCCTGGGCCCCGGTCAGTTCCCTGACCGCGAATTTCGAAATCCGCAAATTACGTGGATTTGTCTCTCTCAATCTAATGACGCCTTGGTTGGAGTGACAGAGACGAGATTTTCGCGGTAGTAGGTCTGAGTGCCTATGCATGTGCCTGGCATCATGGGCCAGACGCGATCGAAACGCAACTGTCTTGTCGCACTAAGATAAAGGTGTGACAGAGAGAGAACAAGGAAGGAATTTGAAATGTCTTTTGGGTCTAAATTCTTTTCGTTGTGTTGTTTCCTCGTTGTTTCATACCACTCTGTCACGCTTTTAGTTGCTGTTTCGACTCAGTATATAAAAAAATCCGGTGTACTTGTATTTATTTTTCTCGCTAGATTTTAATCCATATTTTAGAAATTGAAAACAAAAATCTCATACAAAAATCCCAACTGAGGATGAGTTTGGGCAACTATAAAAATACGTGCCTGCTATTTTGTACATTAAGTATGTAACATAAATAAAAAACAATTAAATCGGAGCCGGACAGTTGGGTACCCTTCCTTATTAGTTTGGAACTTTTGGACTATTGGTATTTGCAATGGCACCATCAGTCTTCGTCGAGTAGCCATGGCGATAGACTCTAAAAAGTTTCGAGCATCTTTCCACTTAAAAAACGTGAGTAACCGGCGTGAAATATACCTAGCTTAACTGTAAATTACCGTCTCACCTCCTCTTCAAACACGTAGATCTTCCCCTGCAGCACCTGTATGGTGTCGAAGTTGGTGTAACAAAGGTCGGGCACCTCCTCCTCTTCCGTGACCCGAGGGTCGAGCGAGAACCGCGGCGCCATCGGGTTCTCCGTCTGTACCGTTAGTGCGGTTGCCGCTTGCTGATCTTTCACTGGAATGGTGGATTACGAATCTTACCACTTAGAGTACAGACGAGAAAAGCAACTTAGCTGGTGGATATAAAGCTATGGGAAAAACATAAGGAGGGAACAGTCGCTCTTCCGTGACCCGAGGGTCGAGCGAGAACCGCGGCGCCATCGGGTTCTCCGTCTGTACCGTCAGGGCGGTTGCCGCTGGCTGGTCTTTTACTGGAATGTACGAATTGTGGATTAGGGTTTACGTATCACAGAGCGTTCAAAACGAATACCTATGTATCTAATTCTTCCAGTTAAGGAACTGCTGGGGATCTTTCAAATCTGAATCACGAGCTGATTCGATTCTAATAATGAAAAATAATGTTCCAATCAGTAGATACAACCCTAACACTTTCATTTCTATACGCGTCTCGTAACTGATCAATACAACGAACGGGTTAAACAATACATGTCGACTTGATAAGTTAGGAGACGTTTAGGTATGAATAAGGAGATAGGGTTTTAGGATCTTTGTAAGCCTTAAGATCCAGTAGCTTTATCCGTATGTTACTTTCCAACTTTATTGTCGTGACTGCTACTCGATCTTACGGTAAACTCCTCAGTACTCACTACATACGGATAAAGCTACTGGATCTTACGGCTTACAAAGATCCTAAAGTAGTTTACCGTAAGATCCAGTAGCTGTCACGGCAATAAAGTGGGAAAGTAACATACGGATAAAGGGTCTGCTAAGTTGTTGCGTTATTTCACTTCAATGGCGGCCTTCCCCTTGGACAGGCGGGAGAAGGTGAGAAAGAAATCATTAAACAAACACTTCCATACCACACTTCGAACAGCGGTGATAAAATGTATGAAACACACGTTTTGGCACTTGCAGTCTAACTAAGCTCGTGTAGGTGCACACCAAAAAAGATCTGGAGTAAGTACGCAACTTTACATGGTAAAGCAAGAATGAGGTTAGCACTTGTGTAGTGTAGCCCCAACCTATTCAGTCCTGTACAGCCGCAACCTAATTGAAACTTGATCCCATTCCTAATAAGGAACCTATAATAGTTAACCTAAATTAAAGCCTTGGGTTAGATTACTGTAATTCCAGCTACTTCTTGGGAACACCCACCAACATTACCTTGACCCGCAGCCTTACATGGTTATCCCTTCTTTACCTAATACATATGATTTTTGTATAAAAAGCCTTGTTTCACAAATAAATATATTCAGTTTTACCTCAGACTTCGTTGTATCTTTTAATGCGTCAAACCACACCTTACTTGATCGCAAGCGGTGATGTCTGGTGTGAGTGAGATAAGACATGCCTGGGCTAAGAACTGCGGTCACCGGAGCCGGAAGCCGCATTTTCAGTGGGAGGCAGCGAGTGTCCAATATGTACGTTACTACTATTTATTATACTGTGTCCATACTAACTGTAGAGCGCCCTCATGCCCTGTATATCGTCCTCGTACAGGCTCTGCACGCGCGCGCGGTAGTAGGGGTACATGACGGAGGCGCGCACGTCAGAGTGCGCCAGCCCGAGCGCGTGCCCGGCCTCGTGAACGGCCGCTGCGAATATGTCCGTCGACTCTGAGTCGTCTTCCGCAGGGAACTCGCTCCAGATCTACGAGGAAGTTTCGATTATCCACTTCTTCTTCATGGGAAGGAAGTGCTTTTTCATGGGATTAACCGATTACATAGGCCAAGTTTTAACACCTTGGCGGACACTAAACGCCTATAGGCGTAATCTCATGTTTTTTCTATTGTGTCTGGAGTAGTGTCCGCCAAGGTGTTAATAAAAGAGACATGAATGAATAAGATACATGATTACATGTATAACATACTGAAGCATATCAATTTTACAGGACCATGACCATGACCATACAGCGTTCGCGAAAATGGGCGTCTTTAAAACTGCGCCTAGGCATACAAAAGTCCAGTGAGAGGGGGGGGGGGGGGAACTGCTCCCATTGCCCCCCCCCCCCCCCCTGGATCCGCACCTGAACCAGAAGCCACCTATCGAATTGTATTCGTCCAACAAGAAAATTTGGGTTCTAGAACCTTTAACTTTCATATGTCCACAGGAAAGATTAGTAACCTAACTCATACAAAAAAAAATCTGTATGACCCATATAATAGCTTTGTGTGCACAAGGCTATTTAAGTATTTTGTCATTAAGTTACTAGTTAAGTAAAGTTACTTACTATATACAGACAGACTAACCTCATCGTCGTCGAAATGCAAGTCACCGAGCGGAGGGCAGAAAGCGTGCGCCACCACTTGTCCTGGTCCATCGAATGGAGAACTGGAACATGTTAATGGTCAAACTCATGTTAAATGAAATGGAGACTCGGTATCTACATAACGAGTCTCCATTAGAAACCTTTCGAAAGCAACAGCTTAGCAGTCAAGTGTCAACTACATACTTAACAGAAGACCTTTTGTCGGCATGTTCGTTTGGCGCTTTTTTGTCGCGGCAGATTCTAATTTCTCGATATGTTTACAAAGATTCTGTAACCCTAAGTTTGTTTACAGAGTTCACCACTTCTACTGCCACGGATGATATCTCCATGGGCCTTCCTACCATCCAAGCGAGTGAACATGAGACGAATGCTGCGTCCATCTGTTGCTTGACGTGACATTCAATAACACACGCGACTCACCTCCTGAGACGAAGGACACAATCGATGTCGAAATTCCCTGCGTCCAGACACGATGTAGCCCTGTTGTGACTGCGGTACTTCTACCAGTGGCCTATACCACAAAACTTTACAAGCGTACAATTCTACAAAATTGTATAAATTTCCATACAAAAAGTTGACAATTTTGTAGAATTGTACGCTTGTAAAGTTTTGTGGTATAGGGGCCAGGGTGCTTAGCCAAGTTGCCAATCGCTAGCGCTTCATCGTTAATCGCAGCTAACTGTCTTTGTCGCACTAATATGAAAGAGTGACAGAGAGGGAAAACTACGTTACGCTACTAAGCGCTAGCGATTGGCATCTCGGCTAAGCATCCAGGTGTACACAATGGTTGGGACCATTGTAGATTTACCCGTCCCCGTGGTCTCCGGTGACGAAGGACACTTCGATGTCGGCCTTCCCCTCGTCCAAGCGCGTGAAAGTGAGCCCAGCATGCGACGCCCACACCGCCAGCGCGGCTGCTAGCTGATGTTCCACGCGGGGCTTCTCTAGCGTTCTGGAGCCGTTCAGCACTCTTGGAAATACAAAAGGGGTGAGGCGATATAGGGAAGGGAATAACTGTATTGGTCTGATTGGGTGCGCGGATTTGCGGAATACTTGGTTTAATATATTTTGTGATTGGACAGAAAGATTTTTCCCTTCTTCAACAGTGATTTGTATGGCTGGCTTTGGTACTTGACTATAAGCATTTATGAATACACTAGCAGTTACCCGCGGCTTCACCCGCGTACTAACATCTATTCACTGCGTGTTAATGTTTTCCCGCGATTATCGCGCGTTTGCCTTAACCGATTTAAGTGTGGCGGATGGTGCTTTTACCCGTGGTTCGGCTGCGTTCTATAAATTTTTATCACGGTCGTATTAAACTTAATGCCTAAATTCAAGATGGCGAACTTTTCTTGCAATTTTGACTTAAAATTCCATATGAAGAACTTTATTATCTCCAGGACCAGGGGTTCAGGCTGTGCGTGGATCTTTGTCAGTGAGCTTCTTCTTTTATGTATATAGACAGATAGATTATCAAATTCCATCCCATAACAGGGTAAGCGGTGTTACACGTCCGCCTTGTTAGATTTTAAAATCGTTATTGTTTTCGTGAACAATGACTTGATAAACCGTGGAATCGATATCCATGTTGATTTTTACTGTTTGCCCTTTTTACAACATTCAAGGATTGATTTCTCAAAAACTTAAAACACGTCTTTACTCATTTATGTTTAGGGATACTCCTGTGAAATTTGGGATGAAATAGGTATTTTAATTGATCAAGTTTCGCCATACAAACCCTGGACCCCTATCGCACCCCCTAGGGAGTGCATTTTGACCTAACCATTTTTAGAGCTTCCCTACACCCTCAAAGAAACCTACGCACTATATTTGGAATCTCTAGAACCATAAATGAACATGATATATAAATAAATAATAAAATTATATTGATATTTTTCGAAATTTACCCCATAACACCATAACCGTGTACATAGTATTTCATGTCCGCCGCGTTAAATTTTAAAATCGTTATTGTTTTCGTGATCTACGACTCGATAAAGTATAAAAACGATACCCGTCTTGATTCTTTCACTTCGTCACCCTTTTTAACTTTTTCAGGGGTTGAATTTTCAAAAAACCTTAAACATTCCTTTACTCAATTACTTTAAAGAATACTCTTGCGAAGTTTCGGATCAAATAGTTCAACTAATCTTATTTCGCCATACAAACTTTGGACCCCCATTTCAACCCCTTAGAAGGTGAATTTTGTAAAATCCTTTCTTAGTGCTCGTCTACACCATAAAAGGAACCTACGTGCCAAATTTGGAGTCTATAGGACGAGGGGTTTAGGATGTGCGTGCATCTTTATAAGGGAGCTTCTTCTTTTATATATATAGATAAAAGATAAATAATAAAATTATATTGATATTTTTCGAATTTTACCCCATTACACCATAACCGTGTACATAGTATTTAACGTCCGCCGCGTTAAAATTAAAAATCGTTATTGTATTCGTGATCTACATCCCGATAAACCATAGAAACGATACCCGTCTTGATTCTTTCACTTCGTCACCCTTTTTACCTTTTTCCGGGGGTTGAATTTTCAAAAAACCTTTAACATACCTTTACTCAATTACTTTAAAGAATACTTTTGCGAAGTTTCGGATCAAATAGTAGTACAAATAAGAAAGAAAAAACTGCTAATTGTTAGCACATTAGTCTAGATAGTTAGATACATTGAAAATATCAGTAACACACCAAGCCCAGTCCAATGCCAGCAGTAACACTGCTCATAAAATATTGTATCAATTTATTCTTTATAACTGGTATGCTATCACTATGTAGATGCGGCTATACACGCCCGGCGGTGATAACTGGGCGAGTATCGCCGTGTCTCTTTTATTTACACGGGAGTGCATGACTTTTGTATAACCGATGGATCTTATTATAGCTTAATAGCTCGCGGTGAGACCAGTGCCTTTGTTCTTTGCCCAACATGATAATAGGCATGATGACTGGCAAGTCAAATCAGCATCTTTTTTCGAACTGTCAAAACGATCCCCACTATGGAATAGTATGGAATTTTATATGAAATACTCAAAAGTGACGTCACGTTTGAGTACTGCCAAATGACCTACTCTTTTGAGTTCTTTTCAATTTAATAAATAGAAGTTCTGTACAAAAATTACTGCAATCTACATCTTAGCAATAATTTCTTTGTGTATTGACGTAATACATATGTTAAACAATTTATTTTAACTACAGTCATCATCCCTATTGCATTTACAACTTGATGATCTATTCTACTAGGTACAGACCTAGCAGAATAGTGTCTCATTCTGATCACACCTGTGTGTGGCAGATACGTAATACGTGAATCATGGATAACGCTAGCCCTCCAGTTCAGGCACTTTGCTTTCTGAAGATAAGTTGGTAAAGGCGATGCCGACAATCGTTTTTTAGCATTTTTGGATATCATAAACGCGATAGGGCTCAAAAGTTTTGTAATTTTTTGTAATTCTAGGAAAAATAGTATAAAAAATTACAATATACTTTTTTAGTACATACAGATGGTGCTTTTTTTAGGCTCCAGTGCGAGAAGTGTGTCATTTTACGTCAGGTCCAAAAATTCGGAGGGCCATCTGCACTAAAAAACGTCGTATGTATGTATTTAACAGTTCTTTTATTTCAAGAACTATCCAAAAACTAAATGATATGATATTAAATTTGATAATGGTATACGGAACCCTAGGTCCGTCCGTCTGTCGATTTCCTTTATGTGTTCGATTAATATTAGTACATCGAAATGTGAACAAACGTTGACGTGTTGTGACTCGCTCCCAGCGCCATCTATCGGGTTCCTTGAATAGTATTCCCTTTCTGGGAACTAAATGCTTGTTGCGCTTCTATCATCTATCGTCTCGGTATAACAGCCGTTCCGTTGTATTATAATTATAACAATAAAAGTCACGATAGTCATCAAAGGGCTTTGATGACTGAGATATCTTAACGCTTCTTATTTTTATGGATAAATAGCCATGTAACTATCGCCAACGTTCTTTGAACAAGATTATTCAAAACTGTGATTTTTGCCATTATTAAAAACAATCCTACTATGGGTTTTAAATTATGTAATTGATTTTATTTGATGGTAGTGTCTTAATATTACTGTAGGTATTTGTTTTATGTACTTTTTATCAACTATAAGTATTCGTGATCTACGTCCCGATAAACCATAGAAACGATACCCAACTTGATTTTTTTACTTCGTCACCCTTTTTACCTTTTTCTGGGGGTTGAATTTTCAAAAAAACCTTTAACATACCTTTACTCAATTACTTTAAAGAATACTTTTGCGAAGTTTCGGATTAAATAGTTCAACTAATCTTATTTCGCCATACAAACTTTGGACCCCCATTTCAACCCCTTAGAAGGTGAATTTTGTAAAATCCTTTCTTAGTGCTCGTCTACACCATAAAAGGAACCTACGTGCCAAATTTGGAGTCTATAGGACCAGGGGTTTAGGCTGTGCGTGCATCTTTATAAGGGAGCTTCTTCTTTTATATACAGGGCGTCCCACCGCGATGCCACATGGAGGGAAAGTAACTTAAATATCATAGATAGCGTATTTTGCTGAAAGAAGAATTTATTTTATTTTGAAAATGAAATAATACTGCATTAAAAAAAATCCAAAATAAATTTTGCTTTTTCTAGGCATCGAACCTACTTTAAAACAAAAAAAAAAATTTTTCGTAATTTTATTCTGTCATTCGAAAGAATAAATAAAAAATAACAATTTTCCTTAAGAAACATAGTATCTAAAACTAAAAGAATAACCAAAAAAGTTTGGTTCAAATTTGTAAAAAAATTGTAGTTGGTTCGATTTCCGGGTGAAGCAAGTAATTTTTTGAAAAACTTTGAATGCAACTTTACTAAGTCTTAAAAATAAAATGAAGTCTTCTTTCAGCAAAATACGCTATCTATGATATTTTGGTACTTTCCCTCCATGTGGCATCGCCGTGGGACGCCCTGTATATAGATAAAGAGGCAAGATCCAGTCATCCTATTACTGCAAATACCAGCTACGTGCACGTATTATGTTATGCGATAATTAATTATCATGATAACCTGATTTGTGCACATAGCTGGTATTTGCAGTAATAGGACGACATAGACGATGGTGACGAAGGGATAACTGGGTGGTTACCGTGACGTACTAATGCGATTCAGTTTAGGTTCAGCGACAGAGACAGAAAATATACGACTCGTATAGCCTTGTCCCTTTCTCTCGACCTAAACTTAATTGCATTAGTACGTCATGCTAACCCCCCTGAGCGTTCAACCTACATTATTACAATTGGTTTGCCATAACATCACAGTTTCGTCTTGCCCCAATGTGGAATTTCTTCTAGAAAATCTAATCTTTGCCTACAATTTATTACCTTCTTAAAAATGATACTCACCGGTACGTAATATTCTTCTTGTTCCATGCTTCTCGTGTGACGTATCGTCGCGACCTGGACGGTGTGGTAATGATGTCTTTGACGCCACAACGCTTTTTCTTGAACAACTAAAAATACAACAGTAGTAAAGATTTCGACGGCTACTGGCAACTCATAATTTGTGTACACCATATTATTATAGATAGTACATTATTGCTAAAAAAAGATGGTGCGTTATTTTATTGTCACATCGGTCTGGAGATGCTTCCACGTAGATTTGCAAGTTGTTCACGCGAGGTCAAAATTGCTTTATGGCATTTAGTGCGCGGCAGGTATATTTGCCGACAGCGGTATTTTATTTTTAGTTACTTACTAACCGAGTAAACTACAAACCATGACGGATTAGTCGAAAATAAATGATTTTAATTTCAATTGTGTAAACGGGTTTACTTGTTTGGTGTCACTATCAATGATTCCGCTAGGCGTCAGGCCCGCGAACGCCTGCAGCCGCCGCACCGCCTCTGCGATGGACTGCGGCGTGAACGAAAAGTCCAGCGATCCTTCCGTCGATACTGGCAGGTAGCCGTACCGCTGCATGAACGATAGCTGCAAGGAACGTTATCTTTGATGGGTACTTATATTAAATCTTAGCGAGCCTTCGAAGACGGGTAGTAGTAGTACTAGTAAAACACTTTATTGTACAAAAAAATTGAAAAGTACACAAAACACTCGTACAAAGGCGAGCTTATCCCTATAAGGGATCTCTTGCAGCTAACCTTTGAGTAAGTAGTTGAGAGAGTAAGGGCCTGTTTCACAATGTCCAGTTAAAGCTATCGGTCAGATAAAAATAACACGCTCTCTTTATTCTTCCAGGTGAAAGAAAGAGATAGTGTTATGTTTTATTTGACAGATAGCTTTAATTGGAGATTGTGAAACAGGCCGTAAAAGCAGCAAACCCCCAACAATTGGACATATCGTTAGAGGTTGGTGAACGTAAACGAAAAAGCGGATAAAACGCCGGAGTGGGGTTTAGGGGTGGGTCAGCTTTCCTCCTCTCACTAGGAGTGGAGGGAAGAGCGCATGAGTCCCATACACCCCTCCATAAAGACATCCCCGCGGTCGGAGGGACGATGCGAAAAGGCATTCCCCACTCCTCGAAAAAAATAATAATGGTTTGTATGGGAAGTAAAGGTAAGGAAGGAAGACGAAACATGCATAAACATGTTCCTCAATGTGGCAACTCTATTCCGCTTCTTACATTGACTGCATGTTCATCCTAATGTAGGTATACCTAGTAGATACTGATTAAAAATTACTGATTAAAAAAATAATCACAAATCGGGAATTTGTGTAATTGAGATAGAGTAAAAAAATTGACTGTGGTTTATGTCCTTTGGATAGGACAGATGTAGGCAGGAGGTTAAGTTTCTCATTCGTAATATTTATCTCCATCATCTAAAAATTGTATTTATTACTATTAGGCCTAGACCAAGCTTTTCGCTTTGGATATTCATTAAACGACAATGAAAACCTACAGACCCCACTGTTATACGCTACTTCGAAAGGATATGACTCAATTACTAATCAACTTATTGATATTTTATCAATGTCTGTATATACTTTACACATTTTTCTTTATTTATTCACCACTGATAATCGAATCGATTCTTAAGGTTACCTAACAGATAACATTAGGTTACCTACCTCTTCTTCAGTCGGGCCGGCATCCTCAACGTAGATGGTCCTACTATTTGCGGAAGCCAGGAGCACACACAGCAAGAAACGTCTGATCATGTCGACGGACACAATACACTGATACAAAAGTGCACCCGAGTAACCTTTGACTGCAGATAGCAAAGCCAGGAACCGATTTGGTTGTTGCCCTTAAGGCCATGGCCGTTTTCGGATTTGTTTATTTTCTAAGCACGAGTCCGTGGAAGTCTGTGAGCTTAAATATAATCTTGTCATGATACTTAACAATAGGAGCCAAATAAATTGGTGGAATAAATCTGATGTAATTAATCCATAAAATAAAGTAACTATTTACCCTGTTTACAATTACTAGTATCCAGCCGAATACAGTTAGATTTATGAAGTTGGAACAAGGTGACCAGCAGCAGCAGGTTATATGTAAAAAAGTGGTGCAGACCCCAAAGCAAATAAAATTCCTAAAATAAGCAAGTGAATAGGAACCAACAGTAAAACCTCCTTTCAAATTACATCATAACTGACGTCCGTGTCAAATACGTCCTGACATAATTACACGACAATAATATTTAGAAACGCTAACTTTCATAACTTAATACTTACATTTAATTAGCCTCAACTTTTAATTTGTGTAGTGTAATAATTTGTGAAAATAATGGAAAACGAAGAACCCAAAGAAGATAGTAAAGAGAGGTTCCATTCGCTCCCGAACGTGCGTCCAGCTCGCGAATCTCGCGACAAGACCTCCGAGGATAGGAGATTGTACAGCTTGTCTCTCTCACAGATACGGAAGCATTCTACACAGTTCTCTGATTACCATCACAAGCCGTCGCCCTTTGTAAGTTCACCAAGTCATCCATTGTCCGTCCAAAGTTGATCGTAGGCCTCCACTTCATCATGCTGTGCCGTAAAAAAGAATTCTGGACTTTTCTCGTCCAACTGCTACCCGCAATTCAATCTTCACTACGCTTGACCAAATGCAGCCTTTTTTGTCACAACTTACCTTGTGTGACGATTCCTAGTGTTTAGTATGGTGATGGTGGTTTTTGGTTGTGGGTTTCTGTAAGATGGGGGATATTCATACAACTTATTTACTTACACTACTATTCGCCACCTTAGCCTTACTTTCTCCTTTATACTATTAGGAAGTCGTAAGCAAATAATGAGAGATTAGAGGGCCAGTTTGGAAGAGGGAAACCGACAACCGCTCTGCTTGGAAAAAAATAGGAGGCGTATGCCCAACGGTAGGACAACACATGCTGATGAAGAAGAAGTAGGGAATATTTTACTAGTCTCATAATTATATTTCCAGAGCCTTCGCTGGATAACCGGCTGGAACCCGAAGGCGGGCGTGATCAACCTAAACAAGCGCGGCAGCACTACTCTGTTCTATGCGGCGTGCAACTGCGGTATCCTGTACAACTGGACCACTAATCAGATGAGAATCTTGCAGGGACACGTCAGTACTTAACCTATTTTTTTACCTTAGCACAATGGCAACCAAGTGCTTGATGGTTAAAGCTGAGCAGACTATGCGCACGCAGGCTATACGCGCTTGAGTAGCTAGGTACTTTAGGGTTAGTTGCACAAAGTTACCAATCACAGTACAGACTGACCAACATTCCGTAGCAGATTACTTAACGGTGACGTTAGCGCTTAATACTCGTACTATGCAAATTTTTCAGGTTTGACAAAATGTATTAAGTAAGTAATTCTAATATTATTTAAATAATTTGCCTTAACTGTTTGGAGTTTTGGATAAACGTCATTTCGGACTTGGACTGTGAAATGCAGCTATTATTTTCTGCAAAACAAGTAAATAATAGTGCCTATCTTGAAATACCCCGGCTTTGTGCATTCATTGTCCAGTGGTAACATTTTAGAGAGCCAAAAATTTACTTGAAAAAAAAAAACGATTTATTTTCAGAGACACATGGTGAACTGCATCGCGGCGGACAGCGACGGTAAATGGCTAGTAACCTCCGACAGTGGTCCCGAGAACCTCATCACCATCTGGGATAGCGAGGACTACTTCCCCAACAAGACCTACTTCCTTCCGCACGGCGCTATGCGGGTATCAAAGGTTGCATTGAGTCAGGACGCAAAGTTTCTGCTGACGCTGGGGTATCATGAGAAAGCTGCTATTTTTTGGTGGATTTGGTCGTCTGGACAAGATGAGCCGCATGGTAGGATATTGATTATGGGTCTGTACTGTAGCCAAAGAGAGTAATATAAAAATCTAAAAAAAGTCTCGTCTCTTTTTGGCATAAAAAACCACACGCCCTTTTCTAGTTAGTGCACCGTGATTTATTTATTTTTTTATTGATTACTTGACACAATTTTAATTAAAAAAAATACAATATCGTCCCCCATAGGTAGGTAAGTGCCGAACTGTGTTGCCATAACCCCATAATGTATGTCGGCTTTGGTTTTTAGCTGCCCTAGACGTTGACATACCTAAAGACGGTATTCTGGCCATGGAATTTAACCCGGATAATACTTGGCAGTTTGCGCTCATGACAAAAAGTGACATTTGGATTGGAGTGTCCCAGGTTAGCATTTGAATGCCTATCCTTAGGTCCGGAATAGGTATATTACTTAGGTACTTAAAAATCTTTTTTTAGAAAGTATTCGTCATGGAGAGAGGTCTTCTCAAAGAGACCAACGAATTCGAACTGAAAATTAGAATGATCGAGAAAAAGCCGGAAATAAATCTTACATTTGGAAAACTTACCTGTTTTACGTTCGTAACGACCACCTCGCAAATTCTGGTGGGTACCTCTAGAGGGGCCATCAATGTTTACGGGTATTCCATTGAATACCAGGAAAACGTAGAACCAAAGAGTTACGAGTGTTTGAAGTTCGTTAAGGCGCTGAAGATGGAGGATAGTAGAATCAATATTATTAGGAGCATTGATGGGTAAGCTTTTACCGATTATCTTGAACTCAAAATTGGAAAAATCAGTCTCTCGTAGCTTGTAATACCTAAGTGCTCAGTTGCTCACTTGCTCAGTCATCTTTAGTTAGGCTTTTAGCATCAGTACAACTAATATCATCCTTGTAGTGCGTCTCTTTTGCACTTCCGAATACTGCGAACATCAAAAATTTTGAGCTCCCCCTTATTCATTAATGTCTCCATTCAAGTATTGCTTGACCCTTTCGGTTCTTGTAGACATATTCATAAGACCTAAGGAGACAAACAATACTTAGCGGCTTGCTAAGTTAGGAGACGTTCATGAATAAGGGGGATACTTAAGCTCTAAATTTTCGATATTTTATGTTCGCAAGCATTCTTATTCAAGGTGTCTGCACATTTCTAAACATAAAGTACACAGACAGTAAAGGGGCGAACGTCATAAGTTTCAGTTTTATACAAATGCCCAATTATCTACCAGTCCTACTACATACTGATTTATAATTTCAGAGTCATAGTGACGGGCAACAACGCGGGTCAGATCCGGTTCTACGACGAGCAGCTGAAGCTGCTACACTGGCTACAGGATTTCACTGTGGACCGCGTGCGCTCCATTAGCTTTAACATCTCTCCGCGGAGCTACATGATCTACGACCTTAAATGTTAGCCTCAACACATATACCGACAAATATTGGCCTAGGTACTATCGCGAACTCAGAATTCCGCAAATTTCAAGGATATGTCTGTGTCACTTCAACGAAGATATCAATAAATCCGCGTTTTCATTTGGTGTTCTGAGTGAGCATTCGTTGGTTCTTGGGCAGATGAAAACAGGATTTCACATACAAAAATGTTCTTTTGTCAGCTCAAGGTGCATTCGGACCAAACGAGCATTCGCTATTCTATCCCCCGCTCTACGAAATCAACGAATCACGATTTGTGTAACGATCGAATTTCGTAGAGTGGGGGGATAGAATAGCAAATTGCTCGTTTGGTCTGCATGCACCTTCACGAACAGGTCGCTCAGAACAGAACACTAAGTGGAAACGCGGCTTTAGAGTGACATAGAAAAATTCTCGAAATTTGCGGATATAGGAGTTCGCGTTAGGTCCTCTGGGTTGTTTCCACGCTTCAATGCGTAAAGCTTTCTGATCAACGTGAATCTGGATTCCAGGGTGACCCATTGCTGGAAATTAGCTGTGACTTTGTAACGGGTTGTGTGTAGGATATCCCCTGGTATGTGGTCTGTCAAAAATGGTGACAGATGTCCTGGTCGTTTCCACAGTTGAGGGGTTAAGTAGAAGGGATTTCCATTGGCAGGAGTCGCAGCAGGAAAGGAACACGACGATTGGCGCAGTAGGCAGTGTGTGCGTATTGCGTGTAAATGCGCAGAAACGGACACTAAAATAATTGTAGCATAAATAAGCAGAGTCAGGTAAAAAACAAAACTTAGATGTCTATTAATGTAACATACATTCGGCAGGTGGAAAGCCAAAAAAATGCCCTTTCTGGGAGAAAGTGGAGACAGAAACGGACCCCTTGACTGGAGTTATACGACAGAAACTAATCAAAAAGAACTTGCCTACTGATGCCACCACCAGCGGCAAGACTTTTTTGGTCCGAGACTTTGTAGTCAGTAAGTCTTGTGTAATGTATGATTGTATATCGTATACCTGTCTGGAGCGTAGAGAAATCAAACTGTTGAATATTTTGTTAGTCTCTAAGAAAAGCTTGACTTACGAATTTTTTTTTTGTAGCTACCGGCAATCAAGGAATTGGTTTCGTTGACTTCGTTACCGAGAAATTGGTCACCATACTGGATTATAGAATTTCACCAGCTTTGTCCGTCACGGTGCACCCAGAAAAGTGAGTCCACTATCTGAAATTGCTGTTTTGATCATTGTATGAAAGAAACAAAATGTGTAAACATTATCCGGAGGAATGTATACAATGGTACAATGGCTCGCAATCTGCTGCGTTTACTGTGTCCTATCTCCTATCGCACTCATCAAATAGATACACCACTTCCACAACTGAATTGCAGTTTCTAGTTTGTCTGTTGTAGCATTCAATAATCTTTGTTTCATTTCGAGTAAGGCTTAACATTCTTCGATCTCAGATAGTCATATTCAGAAGGACATTGCAAAGAAAACTTTATTTGATTCTAGACCTTACGTGTGCTATGGTTTCACGGATGGCGTAATCGACCTGTTGAATTTCTCTCAACACAAGTTGTTCGCAAGGCTAGAATTGCGGGAGCATTTCAAGATCGTTATACCGCCCAAGGATGACTCTATAAAATTCAACTACGAAGTACACAAGCCAGATTTGTCGGTAACTTGCTTAAAGTATTCACCCTCGGGTGAGTTCTTGGAGAGTTTCTACTATCCCACTTAGTATTTTCTAGCAATTTAGGTAGATTCTTCATAGGTAACAATATAATCATCAAGTACTCATAAAAAGTCTAAGCAAGATATCAATGTTACCATGCGCCTCGTATTAGTAACCTTAGGCAGCGCGTTTATAGGTCTATAATACACCAGTTTTGTTACAGGCTTACATTTAGCTTGCGGCTTGAATACTGGCCAGCTATTATTTCTGGACCCGGTTACAATTAAGATCCTAATGAAGCCATTCAATGACTCGCAGGATTCCATCGAGGACATCAGCTATAGCTGCGATTCTTTGACACTGGCTTTCTCTGTGAGTTTTACACGTTATAGGTATGTTTTGTCTCTTGTCTACTTGGCGGATACAGCACAGGGTAGCTGTGTGTGCTGTTCTTTGGTATCAGGTCCGTCGTTTGCCCGCATCGGTCGCCAAATATCGGATCAATAAAATAAGATCATTATCCGTCCGACTAGAAAGGGGGTTTTGAGTCTCACTTTTCGTTAGAACGTTCCACTTTAGCCGATTCATAAAAATCATAAATATACTCAATACAGTTACCAAATGAAGAACCTCGAGCTGCAAAATTAATTAATCCCACAATCTGGTACAATTCAGTCGTTTGCCTACTGAGTAAAATTAGCAAAATTTCCGAATTGGGTTACTTTCGAAACTTAAAAATATAGTTGGTTACAGGATGCCGGCCACAAAGTATGTGTATACAAGTACGACTGTAGTGCGTTGGTGTGGACTTTCGTTGCCAAGCACCGCGCACATTACAAGGATGTCACGGCGGTGTTCTTTACACCCGTGAAGAACGCCAATGGGGAATATAAGCTGCTCTCCCTCGGTGCAGACAGGGTGATGGTCGAGTATGACATTGGTACGTACACGTACCTATAGTGTATGGTCTCTTTTCTTGATAACCTTTGACAAACGTATAGTCTCTGCAACTTAGACTTCTTTTCTTCTGCATATCACTCTTGACAGAGTGGTCGTGGTCATCATGACGTGTCCTGAGTGACATGTTTTACAATTTTTCGCCATTCCTCTCTGACGGCGGCTCTGCGAGTGCTCACATGTAATGGGCCATCTATCGCTGCCTTCACCTGGTCTGTCCATCTCATAGGGGATCTACCACGAGCACGAGTCCCTGCAACTTTGCCCTGAACTACAAGTCGCTCAATGGAGAGGTTTCCTTGTCGAGATACATGCCCGAAAAAGGTGAGGATTCGAGCTTGGACTATTTAGGATAGGCGCTGTTTGATGCCGAGTTCTTGCAATACGGAATCGTTTGTGCGAAACTCAGTCCACGATATTATATAGCATTCGCCTCCAGCACCACATCTCAAGAGCGTCTATCCTCTTTTTTTCGCTATCTCGTAGAGTCCACGTCTTACTAAGACCAACTTAGACTATTCGTCATGATATTGAGTGCGCCATCATAATTAAGTAGATAGATACATTCATCACTTCAGGGATCACTTTTCAGAATATTTGTCTTTTGTTTGTTCACTTCCTTCATTGTCCGAGTGAGAGACCAGTGTAAATTTCTTTACAACTCCATCCTTTAATTCATCAGGAGATCCTGAGGTTTTTCGTGTAGGTACCCATCTTTTACTGTAGGAGTCTTTGTCATAATAAAACTCATCCTACATCCCATTTCACACTTCCGCAGGGGCCAGTTCGGATGAGCACCTGGAAGTATTTAGCCTCGATCGCATGGATCAGTCAGCGATCCCTCTCGCCGGGTTCCACTGGCCCACCCCTAAGGAGGTGGACCCTAAGACCCACCGCACCGACCTGCCGATGATTCTTGTCGCTAATGACGAGGTACTATTAGCCAAAATAAGGTTTACTACTTTTCAACTCTATTCCGTGGTAGCAAAGTTGATAGGCCATATTTTTGATTAACCGTACGACTGAGTTTTCATTTTAACCTTTTGACCGCCGTTAATTTTTCATCGATCTATACCCGTATCGCCATTAATACAAAATTACATTATGAAAACGAAATCAGACCATTGTCATATTTAAATCCTACCTTTTGCGTGATATTTTGTTATCCTGTGTCAGTTATTTTAAAGATCTTCTTAAACGTTTTACATTTTGATTCTGACTGGGCATCAGAATATAATGCATTGATTTGTCGTTCGTTAGTATAAATACAAGATCATCAACTATGCTACGGCAATGACTTTGGCCACAGTCCTGGGGCCACGATTCGAGAGCCCGGTCCACAAAATGCAACTGATCTCCAGGAAAGAAGATCAGACCGTGCTGGAATATATCCTCTTTGCCACAAAGAACATTATCGGGCTGCAGAAAATGCCACTGGATGGGGATCCTTGGAAGCATGTTGGGGTACTTGGACATCCGATACAGGTATCTACATCCACACTACCTAAAGGTGCATTTAGACCAAACAAGCATTCACTCATTCAATCCCCCTCTCTACGAAATTCGTTCGTTACACAAAACGTGTTTCGTCGAAATTGGTTGATTTCGTAGAGTGGGGGACAGAATGAGCGAATGCTCGTTTGGTCTAAGTGCACCTTCCGACAACCACTAATCAGACACACATTGAATGATAGTCTTTCTGTTTTTTACTTATTTATTGCTGCTTCAAAAATACTAGCCAAATAATGTATTTCCAGATAATTGACATGTGTTACCGCGAGGACAATGGGACGCTTTTTACCGTAGGAGCAAGGGACATCTGCATGTGCCAGTGGGCTGCCAACTACAGGTACTTTATTAATTACATGTTCCATGTAACTTAATCCCTTGGTGACCCGGTACTACTTCAGATAACGAGTCTGTAAGTGGGTTATAAAATTGAACATTGATGTATTTGAAACACGCTCTTATCAATGAGGAAGTTTTTAAGGCTTGTGAAATCCTTTCTCTCGTCTGCTTACTTAGCTTTCGCGGCTTGCCCTTGCCAATAGGTCTCTTAGGGTTAAGACCACTTATTAAGACTTGTTTTCGTTTCTCAGGGCAGTAGACAGTACATCTCAGCAAGGCGGTCCAGACCTCGACCCATATTACTGCCTCATCGAGAACGGTCGTCCCGGTTGGCTCTTCCAGGAGATACGAGACCTTTTCTACTACATACAGATCCTCTGTCAGGGAACCTTCTCTCCTACTCGACGGACGGTGAAGGACTACATACCGATCGATTCGTTACCAGACCTTATGAGGGCTCTTGGGTTCTTCCCATCAGAGTACGAGGTTGGTTAGAGATTAGATTAGAATTTCTCTAACATCCAGGGTAGTTAGTCATCGCGGTAGATGTGAGTATATTTAACAAAAGACAGTCCCAAATGGGCGTTTTAGTCGAGATTTTTTTAAATGAGTAATCTCTTTATTCATAAACGTCACCTAACTTAGCAACCCACTAAGTATTGTTTGTCCCTTTCGATCCATTATCAATAAGACCGAAAGAGACAAACAATACTTAGCAGCTTGTTATTACACAAAAGATCCCAATGGGTCGAAGTGTATCCGTAAGGGCCCCACCAATAAGATAGCAGCTTGTTAAGTTAGACGTTTATGAATAAGGAGGTAAATCATTAATGAGGACTATCTTGCTCAAATCAATCCTATGCCTGTCAGCCTCAATTAATTCCACATATACTTTAGGTAGAGAACCTTCTAACAGAAGCGAAGTTCAAAGTGTACCAGCCCACACCATCAGCTGAAGTGGACTTCGAGGAGTTCGTCAAACTGTACCTGAACCACCGGCCAGCGCTTGGGGAAGAACTGGGGAGGGTCCGGAATGCGTACAGGACTTTTGCGGCGTTGGAGAAGGAGAACTACGTTATGAGTAGAGATGATTTTGTGGAGATGCTCGGAAGTTATGGTACACGTTCTAAATTGATGGTTCTTACACATTAGCGCGCGGATACTAATTGCGAAATAAGTAGGTAGTACCTCAGGGTAGTACTCAAGTGCTCAGCGTCGCACATATCTCATGTCGTTTTAGTAGGTACCTATCAACTCGCCTAAAAATTAAATTGTCAAATTTGCAGCTAGCCGAATACGTAAACGATCCAAGTAGTAGGTCGTCATTCCTCAAGTTTAGTGTCGTATTAGGGTTACGCTTTTTTGAATTTCAAATTTGAACATTGTCACATTAGAACTGCAACATAGAACCCTGTAATATTGAGGCAGCGATTTGTCACAAAGTCACAACCCCAACATTTCCCGTGGGTGTTGTAAGAGTCGACTAAGGGATTTAAGAGTCACTGACTATTTATTTGTTGATAATGGGCAGCAGCATCATCATATTCATCACTACCCACCACTGCGATCGCCAATCCGCTTGCCCAGCGTGGCGATTACGGGCATTATCGCTTATCGCCTATAGCGTCCACGCATAGGTTATAGGAGAGGCCTATATGTCCAGCAGTGCAGAAATAGGCTGACGATCATAGGCCGAGGAACGAGGAACTAACCTGGCCTGGCCTACCTACACAAATCTTCCGCATTTATAGGAGAGTGCTTCTCTCGTGAGCTGAGCTGGTACTTGCTGTCCATCTTGCTGGGGCACAGCTTCGAGGACCGTGCCGCCATGCCTGAAGACGACTTCTCTTTCCTACCTGAGGTATTGAGCTATCAAATTGTTTTCTTACCTAATTAATTATTAGCCTCTTACCTAAGATGTTTAAGCTTGACCAGTGTGGCAATTACGGGCATTTACCTTTCTATACTCCATGGAACGTTTGGTGGTGCAAGGAAAAGTCGAGGGCAAAAGATCTCGTGACCGCTCCCCAACACGATGGACGGACATGATTAAGTCCATCACAGAAAATACCATCAACTACTGCTCACACTCCACCAAAAATAGAGCCACATGGCGACGGATCACGAGAGCTGCTGTGGCGCTAAAATCGACCTTGACATGACCACGACCACTCTGTCAAGAGTGCACGACTAAGAAGAAGGACCTTTCTATACGCAGATGGTAGGGGTCTGTCTACTCTGTAGGGAGTTGATGATCATCTGGAGAATTTAATGACGTCACTGCCGGAAACGAGAAAACCGTTTCGTTATTAATGTGATTGAAAAACTAGATATTTACCGTGTAAGATTGTAGTATTGAGCACCTGATATTCCGCCACTGTTGCAAATAGGTATGTTCACGAAGGGAAATTTCGCGCTAAACATATTATAAAATGAAATGAAACTTTCTTACCGAGGCACTCAGTTTTAAGTGATGTGATGTTGTTGCATTATAAACTGTCGTCGTTAACTACGCCACTCTCAATTTGAACGTTCGCACATTACTGGTCAGTAGCTAATACCACGATTTACTTGTGTCCACGTTCACTACCTGTGCGCAAGTAAAATAGTTAAAAAAATTATATTTAGTATCCTTCGAAAAAACCTTTTCATTTTGTGATAAGTACATTAGCTACCTATTTGAACGACTTTATTACTCTTCAGGTCCTATGATTTTTTTATTTCTAGTACAGTCAGCAGCAGATATTGCTTAGCGGGTAAGGTGTTTACAATGATCACACGTTCGCCTCCAGTACTGTTTCACTAAGTGCTTATACTATGCCGATCGAAATTATCTGATATAAATCCTACGCATGTGTGACCGAAAAGATTGTACTCCTATGCCGGCGACACAGCACTGTGTCAAAAACGTTCGTATTTCTATGCCACTGGCATAGGAGTGAGAACTTGATTAATGCTAGTGGCATAAGAATAAGATTACTTTGATCACGTATGTGTGTCACATATGCGTGTCACCGGCGTCGAACGTGTTAACAATAAGGTTGTCCCCAGTTCATATTGAACACCCTGCCTGCGTAGTAATATCTGCTGCTGACTGTAGTTAGCCCTCGAGAGATAATATTTTTTACGATACAAAGCTATACTCCAATAATCTGTCAGTAAAAAAGGCGATAACTTTCAATTTGTTAAGAGCAAAATCTTCAAATCTAGATTTTTTTAATATGCTGCCTTTTTCTACTATCAGAGATTGTTCGACAGAGTATAACTTGGAAAAATGAATCAGAAATGATTGCCTATGTGCTTGCAGACCATAACACTCCGTGAACTCCTGATGAATATCATGGGCATTCAAGAAGTGGAAATGTCCGCCGACCAGTTCTCCGCCAGGGAGTCCATAGGATCCTCCTGGGGTTCCTCGGCCACAGCCACGTCCGATGAAAGAAACAACTGACATGTATTCTGTATTGTCTTATTACAAATAAAATCTCAATCTTTCACATTTGTTTTCTGTACATAGAAATGTGACTAATTTTAAACAGATTATTCCAGATCCTTAACCTTTTCGACGCCACGTCAAATACAAAAGCTGTCACTCACACTCCACATCAGTAAAACATCAAAACTTAATGTGAACTATACAGGCATGTAGGTTTATATTGCTCTGTGGACCAGGACTTATATATTGGTCTTTGGTTGAGCCTGCGGTGCCAATATATCAGTTGTTGGTGTCCAAAAGGTTAATTATAAATCTGAATTATTAGACAACAGTAAATCCTGATTTCTTTCAATGCTTGGGTAAATTTCAACAAACATTTAAACCAATAGAATTCTTAACTGTAGTTGCAGTTGAATAGTTTACCAAAATATTGTTTAATGGCTTATATTACCCAAGAGTTGTTATCAGGGTTCACTATCATCATTTAAAAATTAGAAGTAGAAATCAGTTTAACCCCTGCCAATATATCTAATACTAACAAATAAGTTACAGATATTGCTATTTTGTACTTGTGTTTAAGAAATAAGAAAAAAATATATTTTAATGTTTAATAGCTAAAATACAAGCCTAGCATAAAACTTTTATGTATGTATACACTTCTTAAATTGATAAAATTAAGTCACATTTTCGTTATTTATATTCAAAGTCATTCAATTGAAAGAACACTATCAATGCTAGTTGACTTTTGTTCTTAAAATGAAATCTTAATATTACAAATATACTAAAGATTTACTCAATAATTTAGGTTAATATTTACAAATAAAATCATACCTATTTTAGCCACAACAGCATACCATTTATTATCAACATTTGTCACATTTTGTGTAAGTGACAAGACATTTCCCCGAAGTAAATGATGTACTGAAAAGCTATTCTATGTATGTATAAAACATGGTTTAAATGCAAATAAAGTGTTTAAGCAGTAAAATAGCATTGGCCTAAACCTATCAACAATATCAGATGAACTCTTAGCATTTACTGAAAGCTGCTGAGTCGCCCGCAAGCTTGCCTCGCTTACTCAAGTATCATGTATGGCAGCATTTATAAATAGTATTCACAGCACAGACATTAATACAGTAAAAGTAAATGTTAATATCAAATAGCACTGCTTGTAAGCCATCACTGAGTGTGGCTAACAAAAGTTGGACCAAGCAAATACAATTTTACAACTGCAATATGTGGTGTTATTAAATTTGATTTACTTGGATCAACATTGGTTAGCCAGACTCCACCGGCCAGTCTCTATAGTCCTTGCCTCTGGGGCTTTGTTTCTCAAATTCAGTCAGTCTTTAACCGTTTAGCTGGTGTTGTGGTGCCACTGCTTTGCGAGTTGGAGTCTTCAGAGAAATTCATGTGGGTTGAGGTGAACTCTGTTGGGCCTTGGGAGTCGCTCACAGTAGAAAAGCCTAGAAAAATAAATATGGATTTATCAGTTAGCAGGTCTAAAGCATTTTGGTCACAATTTCATTATTTTTATATACAAGTGAGTTTACTCTGCAACTGCATAGCGAATTTAGGGTTTAGGAAAAACAGACGTTGAATTTTTTGATATAACGCGAAACATAGAAAATTGTACAATCATGTAACACCGCAGCCAAATTAATTTTCGTGAAGTACAAACATTTATGGCTTGGACAGTTTTGCAATAAAATAAACTTACATGTATTAGAATCTTCAGCCATTCCGAAGTTGGAGTTGGAGGAATCGTGCATCTTTTTGGGGGTCAACGTGTTTTCCTTATTATCGCGCTTGGCCGCGTGCTTCTTTTTCTGCTCGTTTGTTGATATTGGCACCCATTTATATATTTTCATTGTTGTTTCTCCAATCGTCACCCATTTCTTTTCCCTGTGAATCATTTATTTATGTTACGATAATACATATTTATCATGAAAAACTGTTCAGAAAAAACTATGCCAAATACGTACCAATGGCGAACTTTTTCAACAGCTTGCATGACTCTTTTGATATCATCTTTGACGCGATTTCTAGTTTCGGCGCGAACGGAACGAGACATTTTGGTACGAGTTTGTAAGAATATAAACTATACTTATTCTGTTATTAGGTAAAATAAATTTTAAAGTAAGTTTATTAATTCAACGGCGTTCAAAATCATCCGCACTAGGCTTCACTTCACCAATTTCGCCATTATGGTTTGAGGAGGAGAGGGGCAGGGGGTGAGGG
>JALPQI010005171.1:0-59691 GCA_025490895.1 Thaumatotibia leucotreta | reverse complement strand
AATGTTACAACACACAACAACAAGTAGGACACTTGCGTTCTTATTTCGATCGGTAATTCTCAAATAATATTAAAATTTCTGTTTCGATAAGTGTAACTATAAACACTGATAATTACCTTAAGATCATAGTATGCCTAGCCAAGATGACATTCTGCAAATGTATACGAGAAGCGATTAATAATAAATTTAATGAAAAGCCAGATTCAAACGAAAAGTCACGTGACCATGATGTATAGAAATAGTCACGTGACTATTCCAATTCTAGCACTGCTCCAAAAATGCTACAGAATCTACTATCACTGCTGACGGTAATCGATCACAAAGGTGTTGGTAATGGAGTTATCACCAGAATACGGCAATAACAAGTTCGCCCACGGCTGCGTGGGCCCATGAATGGCGCGAGATGATTCGTTTTGGTTCATGTTTCGTAAGCTTTGGGAGATAAACTTATATTTACGGTCAGAGATTTTTAGTTTTTGAAGGTTAAACACATACTCTTAGATATTTATATACTTTTAAAGCCCAGCCGTACAAGAGAATTCTCCAAATATTTTATTAATTTTAAAGACGATTTAGCTTTGTCCGAAAATTTAACGAGGCAAAACAAATTGCAACTCTGTTCTTAATGAATAAAATTTTAGTTAGTTTGATGTTATAAGTACTACAGGTAGGACCACGGGCTTAACGAGGATATTAAAGACGAAACTGAACTTACAATGGGAAGATCTACCCCATAATATATTGTTATTTAAATTTGAACTTTCTTACAAAAAGCAGTTTATTTTGAGGATAGGGGATATGATCAAGATGAAAATTATTTGAAATACGCTATATAGCATCATATTAATTGATAATGATATCATTATACCCTACTTTTAAACTCATTCGTAATTATATATCCTTTTTACATCAGAAACGAGTTGGTTGCTATCTTTTACGAACGCTTCCTATATCATGTTTGTGTACACGAAAAAGAAAGCAATCAAATGGGTGTCTGGCATTTTTTATTTTATTTCCAACAACACAAAATAAACTGTAATTCTCTCTTTCCAGCTTCCACGTGAACCAAAGTGGCTTTAAAAAGACTAATTTACAAACTGTGTTCAAACTTTTGTGATATACTCAAGTGAAGTTTCTATGAAAACTGTGCCAAAATTTCCAACGAACTATTTGTAAGTGTAAATGGATTCTTAGTGTATGGGTTTAAGGTTGAAATTCCGCCATTAATGGCTCCGGATGGGCACCAACCTATCTAAATTGAACAAGACAAGGGTCTCCGGTGTTAATCATGTTAGTATCATCATTTTTTTACTATATTTAACGCTTCTGTATTGAGCTCATCGCTTCTTTTCTAATTTATTTTTGCATTCCTTTTATTTGCATTTTATATCGCATAGTGGATGTTAGTTTAGTTTTAAGGTTTACGAGTATTCATATCTTTGAAATTTTTAAAAGAATACAGGGTGCTTAGCCAAGTTGCCAATCGCTAGCGCTTCATCGTTAATCGCAGCTAACTGTCATTGTCGCACTAATATCGACGCTGGAAAGCAAACACGTAGTAACCAACACAAGGTCAAAATTTTTTTTATTGCACTTTCGGAATCTTCGATTTTTTCCGCGTCGATTGGTGCCATCCGCGTGCCGATATGATGAAAAACAAGGAAATTAGGAACTACAAATTTTCCCATTTTTCTTGAAATGTATTCTCCAAACACGTAGTAAGTAGCAAAAAAACCTCTGTTATTTAAATCATAGCATTTACAGCACTTAAAACCGCCCGTTGTTCTGACGACGATGCTGGTTACTACGTGTTTGCCGCTCATAGATTTGAAAGTCTTGCAGTTACGCCATTTGGCAGGAAATAATATTTTGGCTAGCAGTATCAAATTAGAGAATCTTGTCTTTTACTGCATTTACAAGGATCACGTAAAGCTAGCTACTTAATAATTACTTCACTTTTGTAGGGTGTAGGGGCTTAGATTCGCGCGCCTTAAAACGTTTTAACGTGGCAGTCGCCGCCATTGCGCATACGCTTACGACGTCACTCAGTGCGGTCCGCGGAGCGAAAGTGAGTCGAAGTGTTTGGAATTTTGAAACATTATAACGAGAATTTTGCCTAAAGTGATTACTGATTAAAATAAAAAAATTAAAACGGATAAACGCACGTATATTCATTAAATTTAACTTCATTCCGACGTTTCGAACACTTTATAGGGGTTCGTGGTCTGCGGGCGACTGACAATCGAAGAAATTTGATAAATCTACTTACATCAAAATAACTACCCACAAAGAATATACTAAACCACAGACATTTTAAGGGATGTAGATATTACAAATATTGCAAATGAAGCTAGTTATTCATTATAAGTATTTTCAAAATGAAGACAAAACAAAATAAATAATCTACGCCGGTTCTATCCCTACACCTCTGACCTGAGAATAAATCCCTTCTTTTGTATGATTGTATTGTTAGGAAGGTATCCCAATTTTGGGACCGGCAAGAAACTCAGCGGGACACATCTATTAAAAAACATTTGTAGTACTTCTTAAGATCCACATGCACTAAACCGAAACATACATATTATTTACATACACACGTATTTCTTATTTGTAAAAATTGTCTGTACTAAAAAGCTCAATACCGTCGTACCCATTAGTCTCACGGTCTATGCGAGCCTGTCTGCTCCTTTATTAGATGAACTATAGGATCCCAAGCTGGTGATAGTGATAAGCTTGTTTCTATCCTATTAAAATTTGAATATTTCATTATCACAATGACCTCACGCAACATTCTAGGAATGGATTTCTTCTCCTTAGCGAGAACCAAAGCCTTACTGCAAATGTTTTTTGAAAAGATTTGTCCCCCTGAGTTTCTAGCCGGTCTCAAAATTGGGGTAGGTACCCCAGGTAGGAAGGTTCCTAACAAAACAATCATACAAAGGAAGGACAGAGGCGTAGGGATAGAACCGACGTAGATTATTTATTTTGTTTCTTGTCTTCATTTTGAAAATACACGTAATGGTATCCTGTGTTTTCGTCGAAAATTGTATTGCCGAATTTCATTTCCCAACCAACTTTTCGCAGAAGTGTCATTCAGCCGAATAACTTTTGGCAACTAATTATTTCGCAACCATTCCATTTCCCAACCCCATAGTTGGGAAATGAGAATTACCCACTAGTTGGGTTCGGTTAGGTTGAATTATGTAAAGTTGGGAAATGAAATTCACTAACAAATGACACTTCTGCGAAAAGTTGGTTGGGAAGTGAATCGGCAATAAAATATTCGGCGAAAAGGCAGAGAACCACTTGTAATGAATAACTAGCTTAATTTGCATTTTAGTATGTTGTTGGTGGATGTACATCCACCCTTAAAATATAATATTGTCTGTGGTTAAGTAAATTTTTCTTTGTGGGTAGTTTTTGTACTTATCTTTCTTATTTTGTTTGTTCGAAACATCGGGATGAAGTTCAATTTAATTAATATACTATCCGTTTCTATACTTTTATTTCATGAGCAATCATCTCAGTAACCGAAATAAATATTAAAGTGATTAATTTTATTAACAATGTTAGTTTTTTATTTTTTTATTTGCACGTATTCAAAGTAGGCTTTTCTTTTGTTAGTATAGGTATATTATACAAAGTTAACGTTGTGTTTATATTATAATAATTAACTACATGATTATTAATGAAGATAACTGATACTGCAGATATAGACTGAGCGAAAGTAGTATAAAGATAGAATGACATACTTTTTTGTCGTTTCTTCTGTCCAGCGTGGACGTTTCTTTATTATTTAATAAGATCTCATTATGTTTTCTATATGTAGGAACCAAGTTCATATTGCGTTTATATTATTATAAATATTATAATAATTTATCTTCATGGTTATGAATAAATGATTGATACTTTAGATACAAGATAAACAACTAAAAAATGTTATCAGTCTCAAACGTGCTAGATAGAAGTACTTATAGATTTTTTAGTTGTTTATCTTGTTTAAACTGGGCTCAATTATGTTATACTTTGCTAAAACTATACATTTTATAAAAGTCTAATTATGATTTTTCAAGATAAAGGTATACTTATACGTTTCGTTTTTAATTTAATTATTTCATTTTTGATTATTACACTTCAAGTGGTTTGATTTTCATATTTAATTCCTTTAAGTCTCTTCTCATTTTTAACGAAACATTTGAAAACTCGTGTGTTTTGTTTCGCGATTCCATTAAAGTCACTTTAAAAGTCATCCTAAAAATGTTGGCAATACATTTAATGCATTTGAAAATACTTACAATACGAAAACAAATAGTGTTACAGCACTGGGCTCATTGAAATTATCTAAAGCATGTGGTTTAACACTTTTTTTCTGTTACTTTTAGTAAACTTAAAGTGGGTTACTGCGTTTTTGCTATCCACAAAAACGATAGAAAAATGCTATTTCATACATTTGTTGACGTCGGTTACTACGTGTTTGCTAACTGTAAAAAAACAACCAAAACGTAGTAACCCACATAACTCCACTCGTAATAACTTATGGTGAAATTTATTTAAATGAAATTAAAGACAAAAAAAATGTGGATATTGTGTCCAATTTTTAATAAGATGTGTCCATAAAAACGAAAGTTATGATTTTTTTTTCAAAACTCGGGAGGTTTTTCGGCTCTGGTGAACAATTTCATTTTTGTGGGTTACTACGTGTTTGCTTTTCGCCGTCGATATGAAGGAGTGACAGAGAGGGAAAACTACGTTACGCTACTAAGCGCTAGCGATTGGCATCTTGGCTAAGCACCCAGTTATAACACAATGATTTTATGGACATTCCTAACAAGGTCTATGCCCTTTTTAGGCACAATTTGACTTAGAATCTTTGCGGAAAATAACAGTTTTTAATATTAAGCATATTATTTTACTATGGAGTTACAGTAAAGCGTGATAATATTAATTAGGTCGATGTTCCAACCGATAAAGGAATTCATTACAAGCCGATAAGATAACATCTTGCTGAATTTATCCTGCACTAAACTACCAAGTTGGGGCATCTGGTTCAACTAAACAGAACATTAAGTCGTTCCAGCGTTTCAAAAGCCAGTCTGCCTTTCGCAGTAAAGTATTCCCGAATTTACAGAGAAAGCTTGTGGACATATATGTATACACCGTAGTCTCTAATAACCCGAAAGATTTTAACCACGCATTGTTGATGTAAAAACAAACAAAAAATATTATATGACTTATGTCAATTTCGGCGAAAAAGAATTTTTTTTTTCCATTGTTATTTAATTTTTGAATGTATTTTAACATAAAAAGTAAAAGTTATTCATAAAACTAGCACTTACAATGAGTGTTAAGGTTTTTTTTTACGAAAACCTCATTTTTAAAAGGTTTTATTTCTCACTTTTTGACATCTATTAATGAGGTTAGTGAAACTATTCTCCATAATGGCACCAACGCCGTTAAAAAGACCTTTTGTACTGAGTAACAATTAGAAAATATGTTTAAATTGGTAAAAACTCTGAAACTAGGCGATATCCAGAAAAGTTTATAGGACATTATAGTTTCTAAATGTGGTCAGGAACACACTGTTAAAATCTTTCGGGTTATTAGAGACCACGGTGTATTTCATCATCGCAATGTTCGATTTGATGTTACTCTTATTTTGTCTATTTACGAGTATCTACAGTTTTCGCTGCCTAGAGAAAGTGTCATCTTAAAACAGTTGGAAGTCTGTATTGGAATTAAAGGCATCTTTTTGTGTATTTCTCTGAAATATTTGTTGCTTAGTGGTTATACTGGTTATATATAAATGTACCTCTTACACAAGCTTTAATTGAGCTTTCCATGGTACTCGCCGCGTGGTGACGGCAATAAGAGTACATTTGTCAGCATCCCATCTCTTCCCGTGGGTGTCGTAAGAGTCGACTAATTGAGGTGTTACTGACCATTAATTTATTGATGATGGGTAGCAGCGTCATCATGGACACAGTACTGCGATCGCCAAACCGCGTGGCGATTATGGGCAAAACCTACTAATACGACCCGTGAGGTAATAGAAGAGGCGTATCGACAGTGGACTGAAATAGGCTGATAATAAATAAAATAAAATAAATATCTTTGGACATCGTACACAAATTGACCTAGTCCCACGGCCAGCTCAATTAAGGCTTGTGATGTGGGTACCAAGCAACGATATATATAATAGATAGATAAATATAGATAGGTACTTAAATACAGTCATCATGGACAGCCACAACCAAGGAACAAATATTTGATGTGATGGGACTAGGTCGATTTGTAAGATAACATAATATGTATTTATTCCTGAAAAGACCCCACAAGGCGGACTGATGACCTGGTGAAGGTCGCAGGAGTCCGCTGGATACGGGTGGCGCGGGACCGGTCATTGTGGCAATCTTTGGGGGAGGCCTATGTTCAGCAGTTGACGTCTTTTGGCTGATATGATGATGATTCCTGAAACACCTGATAAGAAAACGTCTTACCTGCAGACTTCTTAGCCAGACTATTTTCTTGGCTCGTTTGTCTGCAGCCGGCAGTAACTGAGTTATGGCCCTTAATGGCCTAGAGGAATGGCTGCTATATATTTATCGTTGTATTTGAATATTACTTTGTAATATAAGAAGCGTATGGAGTTCGTAAACAATAAAGATGAAATAATTCATCACATATGTGCTGTTTTGTTAAAATTCTGTCAAGTTTTAATCCGATTTCTCGGAGTATAAGTGCATAGTAAGATCAGATCGACATGTCACTTGTGTATTTTGTCATTGAGGTTTCTATTCCCATTTTGAATGCTTTCATTTAAGCCTATGTAACCTATATTTACTATTCAAAATAAAATAAGGGCCATCATGGGACTGCTACTTTTAAAAGTGATTTGATTTTTTTATTCTTTGATTGTTCCAGCAACAATTTTTTAGTGTAAATAAAACAAATCAACCTTGTTCCGCGGTAACCTCATGTAATTTGGGTACCAGGCGACGATATAAATAGATACATATTTGAAGATAGGTACTTGAATACATACTTAGATAGCCACATGACATTATATTTCGATGAATAAATGCTTTTTCCTTCAGGAAGGTTCATTACAGCAAGATTTAAAGAATATAAGAAAGCACACGAAAAAGCTCTCCAACATTTCCCGCACTTACAAAAACCGACAAATATCGTTGATTTACAAGCTGTTTGTGGCACCACATAACTCACGTTAATGGCGTCCGTATCGTTGAACGGGAACTGCCATAAACTGGATTTATATCGCGAGGATTGAGTCGAAGATATGAAGAAATACTTGAAGTTTGCACATTTGAGATAATACCGAGAAATAACCACACAAAAGAAAGCGACTATAACCGATTTCTCCAAGATCTCAGTGGGTGCCAACGGGACCATATCGGGGTTATACCCGTTTGATTAAAGAAAAAATGACATTCGGATCACGATTTTTGGAAATATCTAGTAACAAAAAAATCAGTCGAATTGACAACCTTCTCCTTTTATGAAGTTGGTTAAAAATGTGTCTCTTGAAACTGTAGTCTCGTCCTTTACAAATTAATTTAAATAATATAGGACCACCTGTCGATGTTGCCTCTTTTTATTTCTATTGTTTAGTGGCAGGTTGTAGAAATACACGAATTTCGGAAAATTAGCGGATCAATCAATACTGGACAGCCTCCGTAGCCAAGTCACTATTGCCTGTTCCAGAGTTAGCAACTAATCCCAGTACCTTAAAATATTCGTATATAATTTTAAATCGTATCAATAAATGCTTATGTTGAACACAATGAATACAAATGGGATACATTGCCAAATAGATGAAAAATTTAACAAATATCTAATTGAAATAAAGCTCGTAACTCAGTTCTGAATCCATACTGACATGCGTGGTTGCTACGAGTAGTGACAGTTTTGTCAAGCGACGTTTCCAAATTTTTTGAAGACAAAATTGCGAAGTTGTCATATCGCATATCGTACACTGTAACGTATGATATGTCATTATCATTATGATAACATCAGTCATCATAAGTGGAATGATTGATGACGTCATGAGAATCTGGTTAAAAAACGATTGACGCATGTGCTTAGGGAGTGCAGATGCGTTTCCAGTAATTAGATTTCGGTTTTTGAATAATCTATTATACTTACTGAGAAAAAAAAATGAAATAGATGGAGTTGTAGTGTATTAAAAAAAAATATAATTTTAAAGATTATCCTTTAAAAACTTATCACAGTAAAACCAGAAATACTGAGAGTAACAATCGTGATTTAGAAATGCAGTTCCATAAATATTTTGTTTCGTATACCTAGTAAAAATACTAAAGGGATCAATAGATTACTCTATAGCTGCTGCAGTAGCGATTCAGTCCATAGACCGTGCGTACACCTAATAAGGGCGATAAATCAAACCAGGCATGGGATTCATCAGTGTGATCATGGATTGCGTTTTTTTTAAGTTACACTTAATTATGACTCCACGAATTTTTTAAACATTTTCGGGGCAGCGATGTATCGTGCGAACATTTGTTGATATTGATATGGCAGTTTTAGCATCTGCTTTTGAAATTAGCTGTTAACGAGCGTTTAATTTAAGTGTGTTGCTCTATATTTGATTGCGCGCCGAATTATTTCGTATGGAAAATTTTGTTGCTCTAATTTTAAGTACTTACTATGTATTATATGTAAACTAACCCCCGTTAAAATCTTCGCCCGTATTAGACTTACTCCCTGTATGACTATCGGCTGAACTTATTTAGAATAAAATAAACGCACACGTGCACGAGCTGCATACGCATCTGGTTTGGCTTGGCCTTAAGCGTGTATCCGATGTCAATTATTTTATTAAATTATTTAAATAAATAGCAACAAATAAATCACGTGTACTAAATAAATAGTTTATGTAAAAAGTAACGCATTATTTAGGTCATTTTGCAGACACAGTATACACTTACGAGTAAGATGAATTCAATACAATTATAGTTTAATTTGTTCCATTGTTTCCAATGAACGCCATCATATTCTTGAAGCTGTGCCAAGAGACAAATATCAACAAAGAAAACAAAGCCAATAAGTGACGTCATAAAGTGATGTCAAATAACAGTTTACTTTTTTCCCAGCAACTTCTAGCTACAGTTACAACATCAACAGCCAAAAAGACCGAGAGTCCGTCCGGAGGCAGAATTCAATATCCGGCTGTGTATTTGATTACACGATTACTTGCTCGTATAGTCCCGGCCTCCCCGACTCGATTTAAGATATTCGATTATTTAGTGCTTTGGATGTTGGGGAATGGGGTATGGGTTGAATCGAAATATTAGCGATAGTTTAAACTGTTACTCAAGTGTTAGTATCTTGGTATGGATGATAGGTTATTGGTATGAACTGTGTAGTTTAATAGTAAACAAATTATAATGCTTTTTAATTAATTTGTTTCTGTTGATCACAAATAATTCATACTCTTATTTAGTTACTATAATAGTGCCTTCCAGGTCGTTGTTAACAAAAATCGT
This sequence comes from Thaumatotibia leucotreta, assembly GCA_025490895.1. NCBI lineage: Eukaryota > Metazoa > Arthropoda > Insecta > Lepidoptera > Tortricidae > Thaumatotibia > Thaumatotibia leucotreta. Next base: position 50,167 of record JALPQI010005171.1, on the reverse strand, counting down.
TTATCTGGTTATCAATAAAATAGCTTGGTTTAGGCAGATAATAAAATGTATCGAGTCTTAGTATTCCATAACTTTTCTGGAAATCTGCATAGAGGAGTGAGTCCACAGGAACTTCGCAAATATATCTATGTATTTGACCATTTGTAACATTTCGATTAAGATTTATTAGGTTATAAGCATCACTGTAAAATATAGCGGTGACGCTTATAGTTTAAAATGAAAGCAAAAGACAAACATCGTAACTGAATTTTGTAGGTTTCATGCAGCAAAGACTTACAAGATCTCGAAAATCTTTTCTAAAACTTGTAAAAGCCATAATCGAATATTTTCCGCACATTGTTCCGCAACGGGGCTAACTCTAAAACTTATTTCTCAGTAACTCGATAAGACTGTCTGGTGAGGCGCATCTGGTTCGTGCTTTCTTCTATTTTGTTTCTTGGTCGCGTGTCTTCAAATACACTCCATTGCTCATGAGAATATAGCCGTCTACGTCAAGCCTTTACTGTTTAAGTTTCAGAATTTTAGTAATACTCAATATATGTAGCTGATAATTGTTTCAACAAACAGAGACTAAACATTCTGATGTTACATTCTGGTGTTTTAAATATTTCATGAGTAGGTATACATTTTCCACTAGTGCATTATTTCAAACAAATAATAACTGTCTATTATTTTGATTTATTACTAGTAATTTATCCGTGGTCCGCGTGAAATACTGTTAGGACGGATTTTTATTTTGTTGTAGTTTTTTTTTAATTTGGATACTTTCATATTTTTTCTATTCAGAATCGCGAGCTCTTTCGATCCTCATTAGCAAAAAAAAAGTGGCCCAAGAATTCCATACATTTTTTTGTCTTCCACTGAGTTACGGTCGAAGAAAGTGTATGAAAAATAGTTACTCAATGGAATTTTTTTTGGGACACATTTTTATTTCTATCAGGATCGAAAGAGCTCGTGATTCTGAGTAGAAAAAACGTAAAAATAATCCAAATATGGAAAATTTTAAAAAACGACAACAAAATAAAAGTCCGCCCTTTAACGTTATCCCAAGAAAACATTTTTTGAGTTAACATTTTTGATTTGCCTTAAAAGTTGCGTCAGTTGTTTAGACGTGAGTCTGTAACAGATACTCAGAGATACAGAAATACGTACATATTTATGATAATACAGGGTGAAACAGTCGTCAACAGTAATAAGTTTTCTAACTCTATAGACAACTAACAATTGAATGTCCCACAAGGTACTTAGAAATAGTAATGTTTTTTTGTAGCTTTTTCTAATTTATAAGGTATTTTTCAGAAATGATAATGGCTATTTAAGCTATTTAAAACGTCAAATGTAATAAATATCATTTAATTTTACACGAAATGACAAAATTGCCGTTATTAATTAATTAAGGTAATTTAAATTATTCCATTAATTAAAAATCCTTTTGGATATCCTAAAGCCAAAAAATAAAAAAAACATAAACCCAAAAAATAAATAAATAACTTGTCCATTTTTAAGTAACTTGTAGGGCATTTAATTGTTAGTTGTTAATAGAGTTAGAAAAACGTACATATTACTATTCACGACTCAGGTTTCACCCTGTAGTATAACACAATACAGATAAAGTAAAACACTGCAGTCTTCGTTCAACGACGCATTCTCAATTGATTGGATTTGATTGACAACCCTAACGTCGATTGTATAGCCGTCGCCTCTAATTGGTAACGCTATACGCGCGGCGGAGAGATCAAAGCGTTACGCGTCCAATAAAACGTCGGGGAGCTATGTGACGTCATGTTTATGTTATTGTAGGGCTGGTGACTTCGGTCTTAGGTTACCATGATAACTCATGCAATTTCTAAATTTGCCAAATGACATTGTTACTTTCGATGTTATTAAACTAGATGTTATTAAATATTTTTATATGCACATTATCCACAAAATTTTGGTGCATAATCAGGTTGCTTTAATAGACAATTATTTGATACACAATGTGATAGTAAATTTTAACCAATTTTTTAGAGCTAACATAGATCAATTCCACGCTCTAACTCATCACAGATATTACAATATTCACAGTTTTATTATTATTTCACTTTCAGTCTAGCCGGCTAATCTACCTCTATTCACGATTCGCAACTGTGTACTAGGAAATGTAAAAACCCATATGTTTTCAAAAAGCCCGTCATCTGTATTTACTAACTACCCATTTTTGCTGCCTCATCACTCTTCTCAGCCTTAACTCTCTAACATTAGGGTAGTTTTTAACGGCAGCAAACATATAGATGCGATGTTTTGAAAGTAATATGGTATTTACTGAACTGGCCAGTTCATGCATCATGCAGCGTAAGTCGGATGAATTGCACCAGCGATTTTGTTACAATCACTTCCCCAACTTCAAATGAACTTGTATAACTTGACCTCAATATCTATAGCAACTTTATGTACCTTAAGACCAGTTTGCATTGGATTTTGTGTTTAATAAGCTATAAGAATACTACGGCAAATAGAAACGGTGCTTTTAGCGGAATATCCGAATTATCGTTACATCGAAAAGATCGCAAGTTAGTATAAAGTTGTTTTAAGATATGACATTTTATGGATATTGTATATATATTGGGTTAGATTTATTGTTAAGTTCATGATTGATGGTATTGTTCGAACTCCGGTTGGCTTAGATTTAGAAACTAAATTACGCAGAAGTAATCGGCCATATTATACCATATTTTAGGTTAATCTCAAAATAGGTAGTAGTCATATTGACATAAGTAACGAATGAGCCTATCAGCATTTATATTTGGCTATGAAATGTGTTCACATTTCAATTTAGTTGCTAAATCTAAGATCTAACAATAATCATCATAAAGAGAATAATCATCATAATAAAGAGACAGAACTGTCTCTTTCATTATTTTTTACTTATGGTCAATGTACGTAATTTTTATAATTTTTACAGGACAAATAAATAGTGCTAATTTATTTTCTTATTTTGTTTGATTCGAATTCCAGAAAAATGCTTTAATAAGTGATAAATACAAAATTTACATTTATTTTGAGAAAAATAATTATCCTAGTGCTACCTTGAATCGGACACTATTTTTGTTATATTCGTTATAACAAAGGCTTAGTTTAATAACAAAACACTTGTTACGAGTATGAAGTGCTAAATAGTCAAGTAGTAAAAGCCGAGGACTAATGCAATATAGCAGTGGTTCAATGACACTGCCTTTTCCACGACGATCAATCGAACAGCGGGTAAAATACATAGATAAAACGTTTATTTGATTAAAATAGGAGTTTATTATTTCTAAATCAGTCAATCTAAATGTCAGTCTTCATTATGATTAGTGGTAGGACAATAGAAGCAAAACGTTAACAAAACTTGTGGAGTTGATAAAATGAGTTTAAAAAGTCATAAAATATTTGTATATTTTGACCCATATGTAGGATATTCTAGATTTAGATATGGACACTAATTAGCCATAAACATATGTGTTATACTTGCCTTTTCAATCTTGCTTAATGTCAACAAATTTTGATGAAGTTTTGTTAACATTGTCCGTTCAGTAATTATGATAATATATCCACTGACATGGTTTATAATAGCAGTGAAGCTGTGCCTACATGCTGTCATTCTTATATGGCATTAGGTATCAAGAGATTCTATCGCAAAAATGAATGAATGGGAGTGGATAACTACATAGTAATCATTCAACATGATCGGCTTTTGGCTTTGCGTAGTAAAAAAATAATATCGTGGCAAGTTTTACACATATTGAGCTAGTCCCACGAAAAGCGGATTAAAAACTTAAAACAATTAGTACAAGACGTAATAGTAGTAGTAATAGAAGGTAATCCTTGATTGTAAAGAAACAGATTATAAAATTAAATTCATAAAGAAACAGAAAAGGCATGTAGATAGATACATATGCAAAGGCGAACATATCACTTTCAGAGATCTCTTCCAGTCAACAGAGTACTTGAGAGAAGAAAAGATAGAAGTGATACCTCATTGAAGACATGATCGTATCCTAACAAAAAGGGAATTTTATCGAACCATACAACGAAATCAACTATTGATAGTTCCCTACTTCGCGTGTCAAGCTGACAGCTACGCATGTCACATTATTTATCCCCTAAACGTCAGCCATTTCTCCCGCACGTCAAAAAGCATCTTCATCTCAATCGAATCAAATGCTGCGATCATTTTTTTCCTTTTCCCTAATAACACTATTAGAGAAATCGCTGAGGCTCGGAAAAAAATCCAATAGACTTGACGCCATTTCGGTGTCCAGAAAGGTGTATTTTTTTATTTAATTCTGCAAATCCACCCTTGTTTTTGTGGGGTGATGCCGATGGGGTCCAAGGGGTCGAATTTCGGCGGGTGGCTTTTGCTAATCATATATTTTTATAATGATTTGTACTCGCGTAGTATTGAGTTATTTGTGTTTCTGTGGACATAATTGGCTTTGTTTACTGTATCATAAGTTTTATCCTTATTTTTTGTACTGCCAAATCCCTACATAATTTAAAATGAAAAAATTACAAGCGTTCAGCCACTCTGATTGTAAGCGGACAAGTGAGTGCTATGGAATTCTATATTGACTGTTGACAGATGTAACTGTAATATATAAAATGCTAACATAACATCCTCTCATTAATGCTAAAAATACATTAGCATCAGTATTGTAAGCAAGATCGCGTAGCACTATATTATAATTATTGAAAATAAATGTCATTTTTGTATTAATTAGAAACTCTTTACAAGATTAGCAAAAAATATCAATATAAGGTAACTTTTACCTATTGGCACTAAAAAGTTAATTACCTATTATTTAATTCCGCTCCACGCTCCTCTCATGACATAGACCACAACGCCACTAGAGGGTAGTGGAAATCAATACTCGACAACTGTCGGTTTGAAATGTTTACGCGAAAATTATTCAATTAATCCGCCGAAGGGCACTCGCTAGCTTTTTAATAAACAACTTGTTTGTAAAACTTTTGTTTACTAATAAATAATACCGCAATTAATCAAGTATTCATTTCAGCCAATTAGAGCTCATCGAAAACAAAACTCGAAATTTGAATTTAGAACGCGAGCTTCATTTGTTTCAAACGCGCAGTACTTTGAACATTATTTGATGGTAATTCGGTCTTCTGAAAACTCTTCAACTAAGTTTAAGCTTAAAGCATCAAAACATGTACCTCAAGGTATTTATTATTTTTACTTTAATTTTTTTGGAGTGGTGTAATCTTGAAAATGAGTAATGCCTTATCTTTCGAAATCGGGAGATTATAGATTGAATTCGTTTACTCTTAACCTTTTAATCGATACCAAAAGTAAATTTATTTTGAAAAGTCTACTACGAGCTTCATATTATTATCGCAAACATATTTTAAAGTTGGCAAACTATGGGGACAACGAAAAGTTTGTCTTACCTCAAGTTGCGTTTAAAAAATGCGACTATAACATTTCTCCAAATTTATTACATTTCCTTCACAATATTCGCTTCGCTGTCATTTTTATCTCGAAGTAAATGAATCTCAAGACACAAAACGTGCACAAGCAGTCAGCGAGTGTCTTATTATATTACGTTTTCCTCATTTTCTTTATTGCGTATAAGAAAAAAGTGGCAGTGAGACACTTTGTTTAGATTGCCATTGTATCTTTGATACTGCTTTAACTTAAAGTATTGGGTACTCCATATTTTCCTTTGTAAATTTTAATAAAGTACTATTTTTGCTAAAGTACTATGATTTCATGTGTACAAGAAAAAAAACTATTTTTGGTGTTTGATAATTAAGATTCGAATTTGCATTGATATTATTTTCGTGTTATTGCTATTAACAAATAAAGTAATTTAGTTGCTTTATTTGTTAAAAGCAATAAATGAACACTCAATAAATACAACAGAGGCATTATTTGGAAACCCACATATAGAAATAAACTGTAAAAATCTATAAACAAGAAAAAAAATCATACATTTTGCTATTATACGTAACCGAATCGTCGTCGTCGGCGGACACGCGTCGATCGCCGGTCACCGGCCAGAAACCCAGGCCTTACGCCGCGGCCACGACATCGGTCTAAGGCGACCGGCTTAGCGGAAAACGTATGGTGCTCCCTCTCGTACCTATATCGGCATCCCGCTCCAACTCATGGATTCGCTCGCCGCTGGTCGCCTTAGACCAATGTCGTGGCCAGGCCGTATGGCCGAGGGCTTTCTGGCCGGCGACCGGCGATCGACGCGTGTCCGCCGACGACGACGATTCGGTTACGTATAATAGCAAAATGTATGATTTTTTTTCTTGTTTATAGAACGGGCATTAGGCCGTGGGTTTTCTGGCCGGCGACGTGTCAGAGATATCGCCCTCAAACATTCGTGAACAAAACATTCGGACATCGTCGGCGGTGGACACGCGTCAGATACCGGTCGCCGGCCAGGAAACCCACGGCCTTAAGGTGCATGCAGACCAAAAGAGCATTCGCTGTTCTATCCCCCTACTCAACGAAATCCTATCGTTACACGAAACGTGATTCGTTGATTTCGTAGAGTGGAGGATAGAACAGCGAATGCTCTTTTGATCTGCATGCACCTTTAGACGCTCGATGCGCTGCTGCCCGCTCCGTGGCCATGTACGTTTGTGCGACTCCTATTTCATACAAAATGTGTGCAGATTATTTTAATCCCCTCTCTCACTAACCAGCTACTGACTACAGCCACAGTATAATTAGGAATCATTTCATTAACTCCATCTTATCAGGCAGCCTCCACCGCCGGCCGTTCATCACGGGGGACAGTTTTATAGGTCCGCTCATGTGGACCGCTGGACAGACCCTTTCGCAGTATAGTTGTAACATACAGTACAGTACCTTGGCTTAAATGTTCCGTTCACTCCTGGAAAATACTGCATTACATTTACGTTCTCAAGTACGTAGCCCCATGTTATACCTACTTCTTTTGCAATTCGCTATAAGTAAGTAAAATTGAGAAAGAAAAAAAGGATAGGTTCACATCAAGCATTACAATTTATCTTGACTGGAATTGTTACGTTTATAATTTATATAGTAACCCCGTTTAAAGCTAAATCACAAAATAGTGTATTAGTAGTTTGGTTATAAAAATCCCACTTTTTTCACATTTCTAACAGTTCGATAAATTGAACTGTGACTTCAGAAACTCAATTTTGGAAAACAGTACAAATTAAGATCTTTCTAAGTTTTAGTTGCTCATGTAATCCAAATTTGTAATGAGAATAGGGATATAATATATTGCAATTTTCATTCGCGTAAAATTTGTAAATAAAAATGTTTGTAATTTGTAAGGTAAATAAATAATGATTAATAAAAAGTACTATAGTTGCATCAAAGTTTGCTGTCAAAAACAGTCACAACACTGGTTTTCCGTTCACGACTGTGATCGCAGGGAAATTTATATTGGTCCCCAATTGTTATCAGGTCCAGGAAAATTGTAGGAGTCTGTTCAGCTGCAGGTTCTAAATTGCTGGATTTGTAGTTATTAATAGGGTATTTTAGAGACAAAGCCGTCGTCTAGGTTCTTCTGTTTTCATTGTTGATGGGTTAATTTATGTAAATATTATGTTTTTTTACTTTTTCATTTATTATTCTATTATTATATATGATATTGACCTTCCTAGGTAAAATTAGTAAATAATTCAGGATTCCAGTTGAGATGCTTAAGTACAAAATATGTAATAATCTAATAATCATGAAGTTTACCAAATCCATCTTGGCATTACCGTGAAAATATGCTTGTTGTTTGATCTGGAGAAATCTTTATGAATTAAGTATATTAAATTAGTTAAAACGCGTCGTCATTTCGAAGGTACTACAACCTTTATCTCGGCCCACCATACTATTTTCTTTAAATCTTATTATGATCCTTGCTACATAACGAATAGTGGCGAATATCGGTTGTTTGTAAAATCAATCAAACAAAGGAAATGAGACTTTATTATGTTTATGAAAAGTTTAAATTTCATTGAAGTGAAGTGTACATTGTAATGTACATTGGGCCTTACGAGGTTAAGCTAGCCAAAGACGCGTGCCTACCACAACCGTGCGGAAACTCCACAACTCTCTGTTGCGTTGAATTTGCTATTTATTATGTTTATTTTATTTTTCCGGAAAGCTACTCCGTTTTGCGACAATTATCCTATAAACCGTAGCGCAACTCAAAGTAAACATCCGAGCACCAATAATTGGCGCTGTCCCGCTAGGGTTGTTAAAAACGGGCAGCGGACCGTGCCGTCGCCCTTGTTTAAGCCACTCCGGATTAAGGAGGGACAGCAGGGCTGCCACTGTTTAGGTACTCACCGCAAACTTCATTTCATCATCATCATCAGCCTATGATAGTCCACTGCTGGACGTAGGCCTCTTCTATTAAATATGCGTACAGACGCATACGCATAGGAGGTAAATGTCACGCTGGGCAAGCGGATTGGCGATCGCAGTAATGTGTTCACTATGATGACGCTGCTACTCGTCACCAATCTTTTATGAAATAAATAATGGTAAGTGACACTTCAATCCCTTAGTCGACTCTTACGACACCCGCACGAGGAGTAATTTAAAAATATATAATTCAGGACGTGGTTATACATCAAACAGTACTTATAATAAACACATTAGTGCCCTTATCGCGATTCGAATCTGAAAATTTAGCACATAGTTACTTCATTTTCAGAGCATGTCAGCTTTTTAATAGTTTTGTTTATTCCAATCCACTCCAGATTCGCTATTTACATGAAAGTCTAAGTTCTTGCGTAATTGATAACTGTGTAAAGTGCATATTTTTGAAAAGCTCAAAATATTACATAATATTTCCAATATACATAATATTTTCAAAAGCGTGTGTATAAATTTGAATTAAAGTAAGTGATGTTTTTTCTTTATATTCCCGACCCTACAACAGCACAATACTCAAAATAACGAATTGCAACAGAAAATGGAAAAAAAAAACCGATGTTAATTTAATAGGCACAACATAAGCACTAATAACCCTAAAGCAACTTTACAACACCTATAAAACTCCCTACCACCAAGTCATAGGTGCAATATGACTCATAACAACAAACGACACGAAAAGTGCATTAACTTGCATACAACGTCAAAACCACTTCCCCTAGCAAATAGTGCATTAATTTGCACACCGTGCAGTCACCATCAGATTCATCGCAACGGCTGCCGTGCTCATAAATATCTGAACAAGCACTCTAAAACTATGATAATAGAGGTCTTCTTATTTGTTTTTGAGTACCCTGCTCGCTCCGGTATATATGTTAGCTGTACCTTAGGGATTATGGCCCTAGTCTTGGGATAGTTCTTCCCTAAAACCATGTTTGAAGAGGATTTAGTCGTCAATTGAATGTTTTGTACTGGTATTTATTTTTGAAGGGGCCAAACGAAAATGAGGTAGAGCGAGGAAAGATTTTTGTGGAACAAATGATTTGAAAATTTTGTGGGACTATTCAGTGCGACAGAAGAAAACTACAAAAGTTTAAAAGAAATAATTTATTTTAACTATAGGTAGTTCGGTAGTCATCATCCCTGTAACCATCTTGTTATTTTAAGCTCGTTTTATTAAGTACAACTTAAGGTGCATTCAGACCAAACGAGCATTCGCTATTTTACCCCCCACTCTACGAAATCAACGAATCACGTTTTGTGTAACGATCGAATTTCGTAAAGTAGGGGGTTAAAATAGCGAATGCTCGTTTTGTCTGAATGCACCTTTACGTGATGTACTTTTTTGTAAAATCGGTAATGAGAATAACCAAAGCAAAACATATAAAACAGCAAAACTAGACAAAACATACAAGAAAAGTACATTTCATGCAAAAATATCATAAAAATCAGCTACACTCATTTTAGAATCACTGGTTTAACGAGTGGAGTTACCTACGAAGAATATTCTACCAATTCACGAATGCGAGTATCGCAAGCCACTTGAAGATTAAACTTACATTCAGTATTTTAATGTAGATTCAGTTTAAAACGGAAACAGACGGACAGCTAGTGCAAATTCTCTTTACAAACGTACGTACTGATTGAAAATCCATGAGCTAGCTTTAATTAACCTTACTAGGAACTGGTCGGTGCTATGCAATATCGACCTATTCAAAGCAATAGATCCACCACAAATAGTAAATATGTAGTGGGAAAACGAAAACAGTAAAACAAAATTTTATCCTGCTTCTGATACTCTGGGAGATTATATTGGGATTGGATCTGGGACATAGAATGACAGGAGAATGTACTATTTTTTATTGCTTAACACATACAGCATAATACCATCCAATCAACCAACACGATACCTGTTAGAACCACTGAACTGGACGAATTTCTGAGAAACATCGCTGCAAATCCGGTCTGAAAGCATTTCGTGGGAGTCCTTTTGGTGTGGAGTCTTATTTACGAAATTCGAAACAAAGAAGATGTAGCGGTCGATATTACTACATAATACCTTATTTGTGAGAGATTACTGTCGGTTGACAACCAAAACTTACAAAGAAACAAATACTTATTCGAAATAAAGCTCGCAATTCAGTCCCAATTCTGTACAGACATATTTATGATGACGTTGCTACGAGTAGTGATATTTTTTTGGGATTTCGTGGTAAACTAGGAACCTTTACAGTTTCACCATGTCCGCCTGTCGATCCGTCTGTCTGTCCGCAGAATAGCTCAGTGGCCGTTAGTACTAGAAATTTGCAAGTTAGTACAGGTATACAGGCATATTAATCACGCCAACAAATTGGTAAATTAAGATTAAGAAAAAAAATACGGGTTTTTAGTGGTCTACGCCTTGTACACTAAAGGTCAACCGCGACAAGTCACACATTAACCACACGTTGTCCACGCGGCGACTATGCGTTTGCGACTGTGTATCAATCAACCATTTGCATTGCCCACTCGTTCACGCCGCGTTGTCCATTAGTGACCATTGGGTGGATCAACCATTTGACTACTCATCGATAGTGTGAGTAGAGTTGCTGCCGCGTTGGCGTGGAGTTAAGTCTTGGCCATAAATGTGCGACGAATAATACTAAGAACTATCCATTAGAACATTTATTTATTTATTTCATCTTTATTGCACAAATAAAATGTATGAGTACAAAGGGCAGACTTAATGCCAGAGGGCATTCTCTACCAGTCAACCATCAGGCCAAACAGAAAATAAAGCTGTGGTGCGGGATATACCTGAAAAAACAAAATAAAGGAAACAAAAATAAAATATACGTAATTATAGTTATACGTATATATAAAATACATTTACATACACACATATTTATATATACATAACAACATATATACGTACATACATAAATATACACACAACTAACCTACTACTACATCATGAAAATACGCTGAAGCTTATTGACGAGCTCTTTCCAATGCAAACTACTTAATTTCCAAACTGCATTGCTACTTATCCCGCAATGAGACACTTATAAAGCCCTAGAGTAATTGTCTCTTAACCCCTTAGCTCAAACGTCACTCGACACAGAAGCCGTATTTAACTAAGTCAAGGGGTCACCGAAGCATTTGCATGCTCTGTAATCTTACCTCACACTGTCTAGCTACATTTGCGTTATGTACTTATGTATGTAGACACAACAGGGTGTAAAGTAAAATCAAGACGAGCAATCTTAAGGTCTCATCGAAATACCAACGCTGTTTTACGCCATGCTGAGATGAGGCCATTTCGTGGCACCATTTTATTTGTCATACTCTTATTTGTTTGTCTTTTGTTTTTATTTCAATTGCAATTTCTCGACAAGGGTTTGAGCACAAATTGCACAAGATTTTTGGAGTACTTTTATTAGTTTTTTCTATAACTTCTGAAAACAAAATCCAAAACAGCCTACAACATGAAATACAAAAACAACATCATACATGACGACATAAAACTATGTAAAATATCACTTATTTTATTCATTGTAGTTAGATGAAAAATTGGCCGTGTGGTGACGGCAGTAAGAATACATTAGTCACCACCCCAACTCCTGCGGGTGTCGTAAGAGTCGACTAAGGGATTAAAGTGTCACTGACCATTATTTGATAAAAGATTGATGATGGGCAGCAGCGTCATCATAGTGGACGCTTTACTGCGATCGCTAATCCGCTTGCCCAGCGTGGCGATTATGGGCATTTACCTCCTAATGCGTCTATACGCATAGTACATAGTAGAGGCCTACGTCCAGCTGTGACTGATGTAAGATGATAAACAAGATAAATAATCAACAGGTACCTAGAAATTACTGTATTAAACTGCAACTAACTATAATTAGAATACGAGTAGGTACTAGGTATTAATCCGTGCATATGCTAGTAGTACATTAATTAATTAATTCTTACGATTGATTGCTCAAACCAAATGTAGGTATAATTAATAATTAGTTGCGGTTTGCAAAGACAACTTACAAACTTTGCAGATTCTAGGTAACCATTCTAAGGCGGAGAACGGGTGTACTTTGTCTAACTTATCTGTTCTTACGTCGATGTTGAACTGAGGTATCGATTTTGAGTAGGTACCTACTGTTGAATGGATGGAAGGTTAAGTTACCTTGGACAGGTTTCAATCACACCTTCTACTAATTACACCATAAATGTAGGTAAGTATAAAAATTAAGAATTTATATTTGAGTGTAGTATTTCTTGAATCAGTAACTGGCCAACGCCTGTAATATGCATACATACATGTCACAGAAAATAGACGTACATTTTTTTGTACTTATTAATATTTATATATTGCAGTGTCTCGTTCACAGTAACTAATTTAAGGAGTTGTGACTTCGAGCATTTCAAAAAATATGTCTTTACTATATTAATGTTACTAAATAAGATTTTTTGAATATTACTAACAATAATGACCTATCAGACCTATGATATTCATGAAAATCTAAGGCCACCAAATCTATTCAGGTATCATAAGTACCTACAAATTTCTACTCAAATATATTCTACACTATGGCTTCGTCCATTTGCAACAAAAATCCTGCCCAAAGTCTCCCATATTGGATTTAACTAAGCAGATTACGTGACCCTGCACTGACAAACATAATTGCTTATTGAATTATTTATATCAATAATCCTTATAGAATCTGAAAGTAAGGGTATCTAATGTGACTCGTGGGGTTCTGACTTGATTGATTTGAGTTATTGGCAGTGAAATGTATTGTGTTTAAAGCCTATTAAATCGTAATATGTGGCAGATGCTCTAATCACAGATAGGGAGTGACTTACTGTAATTTGTCTGTGTAAAAAATAGGTTTACTAATGAAAACAATGACAATATTTCATTGTTGTTCCAATTTTAGATGTCTAGCTAAAACTAACTATATAGGTAAATACTTATGAAAAGTCTTTTCACTACATACTTGTAGTATAAAATAAAGTCACTTTTTCTGTCCCTATGTCCCTTTGTACGCTTAAATCTTTGAAACTACGTAACGGATTTTGATGAGATTTTTTTTAATAGGTAGAGTAATTCAAGAGGAAGGTTTTTATGTAGGTATAGTACCCGTGCGGGTCGCTAGTTTTTAATAAATAAATTTATTACAGATTTTTTTTGTGCACTAGGTTTCCTTGGACATTGTCAAAAATATGTCACCACTACCAGTAACATTACTTACTAGTTATTGTTCGTTTTGATTATTTTAATTTTTCTTTTCGTTTTGACGTCGCTTCAAGCCCATAAAGTCCAAGTACGAGTATAATACGATCCTTTATTTAAATCACGATTTAAAATAGCCCGTTTAACTAGGCACTGGAGCGGAATTATTACAATTAACCCTCTAAATACCAATTCGGACTACTGAAGCGTGCTCCCGAAAAGTATGCAAATTTTCTTTTCAACTCCTCCTAATATTTGACATTGCGCGCAATTTGGGCGGGAAAAGGTCCCAATTTGGCGCGAAAATTGACGCGTGCTGGCCGCGTGCCGCCATTTTGACCAGACGTGGGTGACGTCATCGCATGGGAGTGATTTATTGTATGGCACAGAAGGATGGTAAATAGGGTGTTTTGTCGATGAGTTTGCTATTTTGATGGTATTAACGCTTGTTTGTTTATGCATCAAAGCCAAGTGAAGGCTCCGTACAAGATTGAAGCAAACTTTCTACTATCTAATTTCTATCCAGCTATTCTCTTGCAACGATTTTTTTTACATTCTGAGAGCGGGTCCAAAAAAACCGATTTTTTACTTTATACATTGTTTAGTCCTTTTTTTGAAGTCTGTTAGTTAAATAATTTTGTCCTTAAATAAAACAAAATGTTATGTTATACTTAGAAAATTGTACATCAACTCTTATTTGAGTTTATACCTATACATATTTAATTCAAAACAAGTATAAATTTACACGGAACCAGTATGCTAAGCGGGGTGATTTGCCGCGCGTCCAAATATTTGGCAACACTATTTATTTGCAAGTTCACCCTTGCACCCTTCGGGGTTTATTCTAATACCTAACGCCTAAACAAACTGAGATAACTGAAGTACACAGATTTTAACAGTATTTGGACCATATTTTTCACCATTTTTTTATCCGAGTAACATATGTATTTTTATATTATTTCTATTCCGAATCGTGAGCTCTTTCGATCAATGTGCCAAGGAAGGTTGTGGCTGTTCATGTACCTATGTATTTAAGTATTTTTATGTGTATTATAAATAAAAATATACAACTAAACTAAATCTAAATCTAAAAACGGCCCCGCGGCATGGTACCTTACCTACCAATGATGCTGGCAGCATTACCCCGCTGAATCGCGAGGCTTATCTGTTGAGCAAGGTAGCTGCCAGCTCTTGGGTCACCTGTGGTATCTTTGAGTCTCTTTGAAATTTCTTTAAAGAGACTCAAAGCATAATTATCATTATATAATCATATCGTTGCTTGGTACCCATATCACAAGCCTTAACTGAGCTTACCGGGGACTAGGTCGATGTGTGTAAGATGTCCCAAGATATTTATTTATTAGGGTGCGGCTCCACTGACGCGGAGAGGAGCGGATATGTGCAAAATTGGCCAATGATACCACATCACAGTGTTTCGAATTTTGAATTTGAAGGATGTAATTGGTCAATTTTACACATCTCCGCTCCTCTCCGCGAGTTTGGCAGACTTGAATATATAAAATATGATTCAAGATTGTTTTACTGTTACAATCTCTGTGCTATTAATCTAAGCAGTGACACAGGGAATGTTAATATCGACGTTTGCTGACGAATTACGGGAGCTCAAAAAGTATGGCGACTTTTTTGCAATTCTCTTTCGGAGGGAGACGAAGGCTGCCGATGGGGTGTCTGGATCAGTTTACATAAAATTACAGTATTTTGGAAGAACGGATTCGCTTGTTAAGCTGTGTACTCTTAGGGTTCGTGAGTAAACTGAAAAATGCAGACTTTATCATGATCTAAACATGAATAATAAAAAGCTACTGAATGACTTACAAAACATAATTCATATTATTTGATAGGTACTTGCAGGCACTTACTCGTATATAATATAGTTAAATTATAATTAAAAATTATCTTTGTGTAGTGTTTCATTTCTTTAAAGTAATTAATAATTTATTTAATAGCATGCTCTATTTAATTATGACATTTATTTTTAAATATATAGGTATTGGTCGGTACATAATATTATAAACAAAAAGAATCATAATCTATTTCTATCTATTTTTTTATAATTCATTACGAATAGTAATGTATATATAGTAATAAGTAAAAAATTAACATAGTAAAAAATAGTTCCCTGATGCTTTTATTTTTCATGAAACGTCCGTTTACTTTATCCTCAATTTATTTGCCCTAATAGTTTTAGATATTTTAATTTTAAAAATAAACTTCAATGCGTTGTCTTGCGGAGTAAAAATGTAAATATACGTTTGACAGACAATTTACAGTTTAGGTACGAGTTTACGTAGGTGTATTTCGATGAATTGATACTCGTATCACATTTTCTCTTTTTACTGTTTATTTATGAATTCCAGTAGAATTTAAAGTAGTTCCTGACTTAAATTAACGGATTTAATAATGAATTGTACTTACATATACATACATATATTTAATTTTACTTAATGGCAGCTAATTTCATTGTTTCCAATATCAAAATTGATGAAAATCTCCTATACCTCCTGTTGTGTTGCGGGAAAAGTTATATTGTTTTTTTCTTTGAAATCAACTTAAGCGACCTTATTATTATTTGCCCAAGTATAAGTATTTGCCATCAATCACAGGCATGGTTTCATTAGACTGCCGGTGACATTTCAGATACTTAAAAACACATTATCATTCGCCATCTTTGTTTACCAGTTTCGTAATGAATCATTTTTATTGACTATAAATATCACGATTTGGTGTATTTTTCTTTAGGGTTTATTCTATTTATTATTCTTATGTCGATGTTTTCACATTGTAATTTACAGTTCCTATTGTTGATCTTATTATTAATAGAATTGGTAAAGTAAAAAAAAACAATGGGTAAAAATATAACATCCCGTAAAATATTTAATCTTGTAAAATTTGACGTTATTGATTATGTTAATGTCACGTTTAGGTACTTATGATTAGTTGACCAATTGACCATTTGAAAGACTATTCGCCACTGGTTGGAAGAAAAATCACATCAAATCATCACATACATCGTAAGCCTATATCACACCACTGCTGGACAGCGGCCTCACCTTAGCCTATGCGTATGGACGCATTAGGACGTAAATGCCCGTTATGGCCACGCTGGGCACTCTCACTAGTGTGGCCACTATGATTCAGTATTGCTGCCCATCATCATTCGATAAATAAATGGTCAGTGATTCAATCTTTTAGCCGACTCTTACGCCACCCACGGGAAGAGTTGAGGTGGTGACAAATGTAATCTTACTGCCGTCGCGACACGGCAAAATAGCAATCACATGAATATAATTCTTAATTTCCTATTTAACATGACTTATTGTAAATTCGTCATAAAACTATAAATTCATTCAGCTACAATACATGACCGAAGTCGGGTCACCACCGACCGCACGGGTATGTAAAACATCCGCATACCGGGTCGGCTGATTGATCGAGACGCCAGAAATAGCCTTGCCCGAACACTTAAGTGACACGTTTTATACAGTACGAGTATGCTTAGGCTATCCTAAGACTGAGAAATTTCCGTGCTATAGTATGAATAAAAAAATTAATATATAAAATAAGCGGACAAGTGCTAAATTTTTTTAGGCGGGTGTAATAGTAGGTACCTATACTCGCACAGTATGATGTCGTTTTTTATGTCACTTTTTTTTCGTTGTTTTTCTGTATACGGAAAGTCTTCACGTAAATAGCCACTACGTACTTTTTAAGATCAGTAAATAATTCATAGAAATTATTTCTGTAGGTACTTACCCATTTCACTGTGTCACGGGATTATAAATCTTATATTTGCTGACTAGGTTGTCATCGTGGTTAAATTAGATGTTACATTCGCACTGTCATTGAACTAATTGGAACCCACTCTAGAACCTTGTCAAAATTACAAGTAGCACGAAATTTCTTACACCTGATACATAACGTCACTTTGACATAGTTCTTGAGTGTAGAATCATGAGTTTTATTATAGAGATATCCATTAACTATTAACAAAGATATCTTCATGAAAATTAATACACCATTCAATACCAGCACTTCATACTTAACCACCTTGTTCATAAACGCCTCCTAACTTAGCTGACCGCTAAGTAATGTTTGTCCCTTTCGATCTTATCAATGTCTATAAGACCGAAAGGGACAAACAATACTTAGTGGCTTATTAAGTTAGGAGAAGTTTATGAATAAGGTGTTCAAATGTTTTGTGTAAGTTTTGCTTCACAAAACCACCTTAAGTACCTAACAACGTAAATATTTGTCTCCCCCCTGTCAACGTCAATGTCAACTTGACAGGTTGACAGGTGTAAAGCCATTACCAATCGTTCGATGCCTTTCGAGTGGTAATTATTTGGGGTGGAGTGGTAATCGGTGTACGCCAATTGTGTTTGAAGTGTTTTAATTATGGGAATCGTTTATACGCATTGAAATATGGGTATATCTTTTGAGTACGTAAGCCGCCATTTTTCGTGCTCTCTTTTTAGAATTTTGATGACAAGTTGATAACTTTCAGATATGGCGCCATTCTTTGTTTCAAATCAATATGTACATGAATTTATAATGCACAGTACTTAAGTTAGAAACTCGTAAATAATACACAGTAAAATTGGGGTTGAACAATCTGTAATATCTTGTTTTGGATTTTGTGGTTTTATTATTTTATTTTAAATTTAAGTCAAATTTAACACGATAGTATTTAAACGGCTATGTTAAGTGATTTTTTATCTCATGTAAAAGATTTTTAAGTTCAATATAAAGATTTTTAAGTACCAATACCACTAGTTTGAAAAAGTTGTCCGTTGAAAAAGTTGAATACAAAAAATTCTAACCCTTAGCTAAAAAGGAAATACCACCTTGTTAATTGACAGTGCAATTTGGTATGCCAGACCATGAGTGAATATGGGTTGACTACATAACATACATCACTATATAGTATAAAATAAAGTCACTTTTTCTGTCCCTATGTCCCTTTTACGCTTAAATCTTTCAAACTACGCAACGGATTTTTATGTTTTTTTTTTAATAGGTAGAGTCATTCAAGAGGAAGGTTTATATGTAGGTATAGTACCCGTGCAAAGCCGGGGCGGGTCGCTAGTATATTATATTATTATGTAAGTTTAGGTAGGGTAAGATGAAACGGTTTTTTTAATGGGGTAAGACAAAAAGTCGTGCTTCTGGCACAGCGTATACAGGTAGCTTTTTGTCTTACCCCATTAAAAAACCGTTTCATCTTACCCCACCTTTCCTTATTTGATATCAATATCAAATACTTAAGAACAAAAACGAGTCTAAATAATAATATTAACTTTATACATCGAGTTCATAACATGCAGTCAATAAATCTTATTTATATCTCGAGCTCAACTAGAGCGTGTATACTCACACTAACCAAACATTTTATTACAAATCCATTCCAGCTAAAGGCGTTACAAGAAACGAGGGCCTATTTCGAACCACTTCGTATTTTCAATTCTCTATCTGCCTCTATCTTTCTTAATAAAGAGGAGAAGAGAGGCAAATAGACGATCGAACAAAATAGTAAGTCCTCCGTAAGCTTTAATGTTTATTTAATCGAAAAACACGTCCACTCATAGAGTTTCATCTAAAATAACACGGTCCCGAGCGGCGGCGGAAACGGACGGAAATAGCCGAACTAAAACGGAACGAATGCCGATTGGCTACCGAAATTCCGTTACTATGGACATGCGTAATATTTTACTAATAGTATCTAATCTATTGGTCTTATTTGTATGTCATATTTTGTTTATGTGGAAAAATATGCTTTGAATTAGATATTGCATGGTCATTACTGTATTCTACGATACTGTGTGCAGTAAATTTTCATAATAATTTAACTTATACATAAAACTTTGTATTCTTGCTGAAAACTATTATTTCTAATAAACATTTTGCTCAGGCTGTAACAGGTGAATTCTACTTCAATGTCGGGTACGTAACGATATTTTTCGTATACTTCCAAGGAAGCTAGGAACGCCATATATATTATTTTGGTGTATAATAATCATATATTAAAGGGGTTTGGGTAAAGTTGGCGTCATTTTTTAATTTTGGCGGCCACTCATGAAAGTGGTAAATTTGAAAAGAGCAATTTAAAATAAACTTATTTTATTATGGAGTGCATATAGCTAAATTATATCGGAGCCGAGATATCATACTTTAAAGTTTTATAGTAAAGACTCACATTTATTTTTGAAATGCATCGATCTGTGGCTTTTAAGAGGCAGAATACAATCGCGGCACTCCAACAGAAGACAGTATTTTCTTTATGTTGCTGTAGATGGTGGATTATAAGGCCCAGAGGTAATATTAGGACATTATTGTTCATGTGTTGTTGGGAAGACGACCTTAGGCTGTTGCTCACATGTAATGTCAATTATATGCTTCCTGGGATGGGGTAGGTATAAGTATCAAGAACATTTTGATCCCCCGGCACAGTTTTTAGAGAGAGTGATTCGCCAAAATAATATCGAGAATGATGTTTACGATGAGCCAGAAAATGTGTAAAAAAGTAATTCAACGTAATACTAAAATTTACAAATGACGTTATCTGGGAAAAGGGACGTTATTGTCATTGGCGCTTACGGCGTTATGAGCCATGTTTGTGTACAAATACGACGTCACCGGATGTAAGAGCCATTGACAATAAGGCCCCTTATCCCGAATAATGTCACATATGTTGTGTTGTATACATAAGAAAGCATTAGTAACAATTCCAATCTAAAAACTAATCTAATTAGGTACATTTCCTACTTGGAAATATGTCAAAACATTTTGCATGTGTGCATCACACCTGTGTTTCTTTATGGTGGTAGTCAGAGGGTGAACCGTCTATTGAAACCATTTTGCAACATTTTTAATGTTCACTAAACAGACAGCATAGAAATCGCATAAGAAAATACAGTTGCATTTTCATATACCTAAGATCTTCTGTTTTTAAGTCGGTTAAATTAACTATTATACTTTAAGGGCAATATCCTTGTATCTTTGTTAATAGTATTATCTAGTTAAATAAGCCTGTAGTCATCTAAGCTGTCTCCTAAACCTGTCTTAGTTAGGTATATTCACTGGTCCAATAACATTGTTTGAAGGGCCATATCTTGGCTCCGATATTACTTACGGCAAAACTTATTTTGTAAATAAGCTAGTCTAAGGTAGCACTACAAAATAGTAATAACATAAACGGTGGCCGCTGAAAAAAAAAATGACGCCACTAGTCCATACAAAAATACCCAATCCCCTTTATAACTTGGTGCTTGTATTGATAGAGAATTCTCGTTCATTACATATATTTATGGTAGCTGTCATAGCCGTCACGTTTTTGACAATGTAGTCTTCCTAGTGGAATGCACCAGCAAACGGATAACCAATTATGTACGAATCCATGTTTCGGAGCTAATAGTTTTATTTATTTGTGACCCAAAAGCACTCAAACCTCAAACCATTTGTTCATACAAACAATCTAATAGAACAACTGTTGTACATTAAT
Source organism: Thaumatotibia leucotreta (assembly GCA_025490895.1). NCBI lineage: Eukaryota > Metazoa > Arthropoda > Insecta > Lepidoptera > Tortricidae > Thaumatotibia > Thaumatotibia leucotreta. The sequence continues at coordinate 29,017 of JALPQI010005171.1, read as the reverse complement.
TTTACTACCAATTAAAACACCTCGCAACAAATAGCTTAAAAAAACTGATTTATCTCAACAACAAAAACGGTAATGACAAATAATGAAACCGTACACTTACACTAAGTGCTGCATTCCTTAAGACTACAGAAATAGAATACAAACGTTTCTAGAATGACGTAAAAGACGGGGTTTTGTAAGCAAGATGTTCTTTTTTAAAAGTTGGGTAGACGTAGGGCTTATTTCTGTCAACATCGGAGGGAGCTTATAGACTAGGATTACTCGTGCGAGTGATATGTGGAGTACAAATTGGAAATTTGTTCTTTTTGTGAAATAAAATGTAGTGAGTAGTACGAATAAGTTTGGAAATTATTCACAATTATTAGCTTCGCTGGCACAATCTCGCTAACCCGCGATTTATCGAAATGTCAAACATACAGGGTGTTTTTTTTTCGACCGTTCAAATTCTACGTAGTGAATGTGTAGGTCATACTGACCAACTTTTACTATGGGGACAAAGTCGAAATCGCGAAAAAAAAATCAGCTGTTTCATATATTTCGGCCGGCGTAATGCCGCCAATTTGTATGAAACAGCTGATTTTTTTTTTCGCGATTTCGACGTTGTCCCCATAGTAAAAGTTGGTGAGTATGACCTACACATTCACTACGTAGAATTTGAACGGTCGAAAAAAAACACCCTGTATATGGACAAGTTAACCCCGTGTTTTGTGAACCCAAGATCAGGATGCTTAGCCAAGTTGCCAATCGCTAACGCTTAATATCGTATCGTAGTTTTCCCTCTATGTCACTCTTACATATTAGTGTGACAAAGACAGTTAGCTGCCTTTCGTTTACGATTGACGATTAAGCGTTAGCGATTGGCAACTTGTCTAAGCACCCAGGGATCGGAACCGTTATTTTACAAAAACCTCGAAATAGCCCAATATTTTAAAATGTTTTATACTCTTCATGTACTACTCAATATTTTATGTAATTTAAAGTGTCATATTTTTAAATTACTCCATTAACTTAGAATTTAAATACCGAAGAACGAAAAATAACGAAAAAAGAACCGTTCTTTTTGTATGGAGACAATATCGGTTACGGTCCCTACCCGAGATAAGTAATGCAAGTGGACTAAGATAGTTGCTATTCTATGTTGTTTGGAAGTAAATGAACAATTCTGCAATAATCACGTCAGTCAAATTTAACGCTTTAATTTTATTAAGGTTAGTGTGGGATTAGGTTGATTTGTGTAAGATTGGCGAAAGATATTTAAATTTTTATATATTTGATTTGGGTTTATTTCACTCAACGATGACGCGAATATTACGAACTTCGCAAATCCACGGAAAAAACATGTCCAGTGCTTAAAAAAATCAAGGCAAATTCTGTTAAAAGTAAGGTGGTTTTTCCTTCTGTAATTTGAATTGACTGAACATGTTCTTTCCGTGGACCCTTCATATGATATGATAATAGTTAAAAATACGTAAAAACTCGCGTCTTTTCCCGAAACTTTCACTTTTCAACCAAACTGACTACCCAATCACCGATGGCCGTTAAAAAGTGCCAAGTTTCGTTTACGTAAAACTAAATCCAAAATCGAGTTCATTTACCGGTCTACCGGGCCAAATGAAGTGGAGCCGGCAAGATACGGCCAAGACTAATTTTCAATTAAAACTTCATCAAAGTTAAGCTAGGAACAAACTCTGGTAGGCTGGCTTAGTTGACGGGAAGAAGCGATTTCTGTACATGTTGTGGTGCAGATACTACGCTGTTTTACCGGCTACTGAAATAAACAAGAAACCTAGAAGGATGAGATTTGTCTAACATTAGGGTCACACTGGTGGTGATAAGCAGCAGCAGATATAGTCATAGTCATAGTTATTACTATTCATAATATTACAAATATTACATGTCAAGAAATATCATAATTCAGTGGATCACAGTTGGAGGAGGCCTATATGGCTTGCGACACACTGAACTAAAAGACATAATAAGAATAATGTTCGTCAAATAAAAAATTATATCCCCTGTTCCCCTGTCCCAATGTAGGCCAATCTAAGGAACACAGCTATGCGGTGAAGCGAGAAATTGCAAGATTGCTTTACTCCTTTTACATGTAATGGCATCCCTTGGATTGGCCTACATTGGGCCAATGTGCCTTATGCCATTCTGCAATCGTATATAATAAGCAATAAGTCACGTGACCACACAAATGTACGGAAATGGTCACGTGATTTTTCGTTCGCATCTGTCATTCTTTATTTATCGCTTATCGTATACGATTGCAGAATGATATCTTGGTTAGGCCTGCAGGCACCATAACATAGGTACCTATTCGGAGCTAAGGGCTATTTTATCTTTTCTCATAGTGATACTGGTATATCTCTACACTTGATGTTTCAACCGCTTTTCTCCGACATTTGTACCACACCAAAATAAAAGATAAGATCGGCTATAAGCCACTAAAACTGCAGGTAGCGTGAAAACTGCGGCAAATATTTAGCTTCAGTTAGCCCGTTATTGCCCAATAACTGCGAATAGTTGCTAACTAAAACTAATTTAGCTGCAGCCGATTCTGCGCCTAGCGAACTTCACCTTCTTTGGAAGCTTTCGCGTAGTAGTGTCAAAATTGGTTCCAATTTTGAAAGTTTATCTTTCTTCTTTGTTAGTTGTTTCGAAGATACAAAAGTTTGCTAAAACAGTTGTTAAGACTGGTCATATAATATTATTAGTAATGAGCAATTATAGTCCTTACAGCAGCAAATAATAATTTGAGCGGTAAATAAGAAAAAAAGTAGTTAGAGAAATAATGCTAAGCAATAGTAATAGTCATTTACTATCGGATATAAAAGTTGGCATTGAGACAGGCAATTCAACAAAAAAACTTTGTTAAAAAACAACTGTTCTAAGTATTGAGATTTCCTTGAGTCCTATGAACAATAACAACGATCAAATGTAATAAATAGTACATCAGAAGCATTCGATTATGTTTCCGAATTATCTTTGAGGTTCGTTAAGTTTTATCTCTCATGAAAGAGCTCTTAAAAGCAACCCTTTGTATACTAAACACGTCGAGGTCATAAATAATTTTATTAAAATCGAACGACTCACATCTTCAAGCGTCGAATATTCACTGATTTTTACCACCCATAAAATCCCTCCAAAGATATGTTCTAAATTAATATTTTATCAAGGGACGCGTGCGACAGACATGCTCTGTCTGAAAAAGGATGTATATGCCTTTGAACATGATTCCATCGACTTTAACTGACAATTTGTAAGCTTTATTTTCAAGGAGGTAAGGTCTATAAATGATCAATGTGTTGTGCATGTTAGTAAAAGGCAGTGGTCGGAGCACTCGGAATGGGATTCTTATCTGATGATGTGATATCGCTGTCAGTTGTGGGACTGACGTGTATCAAGTTGGGGATCGAATTGGTCTTAGCGGATTTAGTTTCGAGTCCGTGTTTCCACTAAAAATCAGGCGTTTGCCGTTGAGAGAAGAGTTTGCCGCCCTTTTTAAAATATTTGTGTTTCAATGTACCTACTTTAAAAAGAATGAGGCATTAAAATGGTCTTTTACATAGAGAAGTTAGAATATCGTGTGGAGCAGCGGCACCTGATAGAGATAGACTAATAAGAACAACATAGGTTTTTAAAATTTTAGCAGTATTATTTTTATTTTTAGCAGTATCGAGACTCTTTCGAACATCTTGCTTGTGACCCTTGCTCAATAAGAAATGAAATTTCACTACAGGAATATATGTTTGTATTCATTAAATTATAATTTATTGAATATATATCCATTTTTATGATTTTTCCGTTGTGTATGTCGATTCAAAAGCGCTTTTTACTGAATAAAGAATCATTTGATTTGTAATAAGTTAGTACTATGTATTGTATATCTGTGTTAGTCTAAGGCCTGAGCAGACGCTTGAGCGGGGCGTGCAGCGTGGCATTCATGTTAAACAAATGCAACCTATGCTCGTGGCCTTAGTACACGCTGTCGAAATCATTCGGGTGTCTACTTAAGCCAGATTTAGACTAAGATTACCCCCGAACATTTAATCATAAATAAATATTTGGTGCATAGCGGCGTGCGGCGTGGCATCCATGTTAAACAAATGAAAACGTTTAATCGTGGCCTGACTACACGCTCTCGAAATCGCTCGGGCGTCTACTCAGGCCAGACGTCTAAGATTACCCCCGAACATTTAATCATAATTAAATCTTGGGTGCAACGCGGCGTGCGGCGTGGCATCCATGTTAAACAAATGCAAACGTATGCACGTGGCGTGAGTACACGCTGTCGAAATCGCTCGGGCGTTTCCTCAGACTTAGACTAAGGTTACCCCCGAACATTTAATCATAAAGAAATCTTTGGTGCAGCGGAGCGTGCGGCGTGTCATCCATGTTAAACAAATGCAAACGTATGCGCATGGCGTAAGTACACGCTGTCGAAATCGCTCGGGCGTTTCCTCAGACTTAGACTAAGGTTACCCCCGAACATTTAAGCATAAAGAAATCTTTGGCGCAGCGGGGCGTGCGGCGTGGCATCCATGTTAAACAAATGCAAACGTATGCTCGTGCCCTGAGTACACGCTGTCGAAATCGCTCGGGCGTTTCCTCAGACTTAGACTAAGATTACCCCCGAACATTTAATCATAAAGAAATCTTTGGCGCAGCGCGGCGTGCGGCGTGGCATCCATGTTAAACAAATGCAAACGTATGCGCGTGGCCTGAGTACACGCTGTCGAAATCGCTCGGGCGTTTCCTCAGACTTAGACTAAGATTACCCTTAACATTTAATCATAAAGAAATCTTTGGTGTAGCGGGGCGTGCGGCGTGGCATCCATGTTAAACAAATGCAAACGTATGCGCATGGCGTAAGTACACGCTGTCGAAATCGCTCGGGCGTTTCCTCAGACTTAGACTAAGGTTACCCCCGAACATTTAATCATAAAGAAATCTTTGGCGCAGCGGGGCGTGCGGCGTGGTATTCATGTTAAACAAGTTCAAACATATGCACGTGGCGTGAGTACACGCTGTCGAAATCGCTCGGGCGTCTACTCAGGCCAGACTTACGCCGCGGCCACGACATCGGTCTAAGGCGACCGGCTTAGCGGAAAACGTAGGGTGCTCCAACTCATGGATTCGCTCGCCGCTGGTCGCCTTAGACCAATGTCGTGTCACCGTTAGACTAAGATTACCCCCGAACATTTAATCATAAAGAAATGTTTGTTGCAGCGCGAGGGAGCGGCGCGCAGCGATGCGGAGCGCGAGCGGCGCGCGCGCGGCGACTGGGAGGCGCGGGCGCGCGCCGCCGAGACAGACGCCGCGCGGCTCGCTGGCAAGCTGCACTCTGCGCAACGCGAGATATCCAGGTAATATTGCGCGTACAGCGCGCTGCGTATGTTAGCGTGCGCGACGTTTGTACCTTAGCGGCGTGCGACCATCTACACACTAACGGCCCGGCCACGACATTGGTCTAAGGCGACCGGCTTAGCGGAAAACCATACGTGCGAGAGGGAGTACCCGCTAGCATCCCGCTCTAACTCATGGATTCGCTCACCGCTGGTCGCCTTAGACCAATGTCGTGGCCGGGGCATTAGGGCGCGGCTGCACTGACGCGGAGCTGTGCAAAATTGACCAATTACATTCTTCAAATTCAAAATTCGAAACACTGATGCTCTTTCTCTTTGATCTGATGATTCTTTTTTATATTCGTGTTCATTTTGTTAATGTGTATATTTGTGTCACAAATAAATGTTTTTTCTTTCTTTTTTCTTTTTCTTTTTCTGATGCGGTCTCATTGGCCGAGGTCCCACAGCTCCGCTCCGCTCTACGTCAGTGGAGCCGCACCCTTTTGCCAGTGTACTATATGGCAAATGAGTGTTTAGTAGATATAACATCTTTCGTTCGTTATGAAATTATCCATTGATATTGATTAATCATCAATCATCAATGATTTATGTCATATTTACAACATTTTAATACCTGAAGCAGGTGTTAATGTTGTAAAATATGCAGTAGGAAACCCATCTTATGCGTTTTAATTCCGAATTGATTTGGTCACGTTCGCTTATTTCGCGTATCTAATATCACAGTTCAAAAGTTACCTTTATTTTTTGACATTATCGAGAATGAATCTGAATCAAAAGGAGATCTAAGACTGTTCCACATACAGTGTTCTTAGGATCTGCCACTACTCCACATCAAATTACAACCAAACCGCTTGTGGGGGCAATCATCTATGCTAGACCATTTCTAGTACTAACGGTCACTCAGCTATGCTGCGGACATACAGAAAGCCATGGCGATGGCGAAACTATACCGTAGGATTTCTAGTTTACTATGGAACCCAATCTCTTAATATTAATTTTGATAATCCATTTTATCATTATCATATCAATTACAAACCCATTATAACTACTGTAAACAGTTAATATGAAACCTCTAGAAGCATCGATGCATCCCAGGCTGGAAGTGCAATTATAACGGAATGAGCTCAAAGCTCGTGGCAGTTCTGACCAGTCTCAGAGGACTGAGTGTTTCAAACGTTTCACGTACAAAGTTAGAGGATAAATCGTTGCTAGCGTATTGGATATTTCATGCTGCGATCATAATATAACATGGACGTCTAACGTCAGGTCAAAAATGCCCCCAAAAACAATTGTTCAATTGTGCCAAGATGGGCAAGACAGCCAGCAATTTAGTACCTATGACGTGCGGCTTACATGTTTTATTTGTTCGTAGATTTCATGACTTGGTTCTGTTTAATAAATAATCACAAAAAATTAAAGCGGACTTCAACAGATTTATCCAAGTGGCTGCTAGATGGGGCAATGCTTTAGTCATATACTGAAAATCTCAGCACTTAAGTTTAGGTACTAACATCATTATTTAAGGTTTGTTATTGTCATTAACATATATTATATGGATTTCATCGACGGAAATAAATGTTTTTTTTATATTTCTATTAAACGAAAAGGAATAAACGATACTACAAACAAACGATTTTAATAAACTTTCATGAAAAAGTGGGTTAGATTGTTAATAATTACTTAAATCCGAAATCTTTTTGCAAGTAGGAATCACCAATCAATACAAAATCAGCCGGCTTCATACCTCAGCATTTAAATTGGTCTTATTTGTCCGAGTGTTAAAATCGGGTTGTTAACTCGAAACATCGAGGATTGCGGCGTCTGTGTTAATAAAACGGACTTCCAATTAAAATATTGCCTTTTACAAACAATCGCCAATCGACGTTCGAAAATCGAACGAAATTCTCTAACACAAAACAGCCTATGCGTCTATAAAGTACCTAAGACATATGCCCTTTTGAAATTGGAATTCCGAATTCGAAACAGAAGCGTGTAACTGACAAAAGCGCGTATGTGAGTATGGTCCAGTTGTGAGATATGACGTTTTGTGAATTATGGTTTATATTAGGTTCGTTAACGCCGACCACGAGTCGCAGATTTTTCAACTGATGTTTGCGTTGCGTTGTAGATTGAAATCGGACACTATGGGCTCTGGTGGTAATTTTGATTTCTGTTGCTAGGGAAACCATGTTCGTATAAAAAGTACATATACACATAAAAAGTATTTTTTACTGGGCGATCTCGATTACGTGACCAGTTTTACATTTTTTTGACTCCACTCACAACTGGGTAAATCCATGTAACTGTAATGAAAGTGACCATTTGATCGTCTGTTTATTTACTTATGAAATAAGTGTAAGTGTATATATCTGGATAAGTATTACTTTGGTGTCCAGACATACTAACAGTAAAATTTGCACAATTAATAAATAAACATACGAGAAATTGGTCACTTTCATTACACTCTTTCATGGAATTGCCCAACTAGTAACTGAATGCTCCGGGTCTCGTTAGAAACAGACAACTATTTACAGACAAATATTTTATGTACGTATCGAGGGTTTGGAGTTGCATTTGTAGTTGTGTTATTAAAAGTATCACTTATATGTATGTCTAATTTACTTTCAATGTAAGTATCTCGCTCGTAGTGACATACTCGTGTGAGCTGCATAGAAATTTTATTACACGCTAACGTTTACAGCGCATAGTAATGTAACTGTTCTAATTTCCAACAAATCGTCGATAACGGACGGTTATAGCCAGTGTTTAAATTAACGGGCCATTAAAATCTCGAGCTAACAATCTAGTTAATGGGTAGTTTGTTTTGATAATTATTAGTTAGATAATGTTTTGGCATTGTTTACGGGTGATTAAGATAATCTATGCAATTCATACGAAATGCGAAATAAATTGCTTTAAATTCAAAACGTTTAATTTAAATTTAAACTAAACAGCAACAAAGCAGGTGATACATTCAGAAGTAGGTATTATTTACCTATTTTTCCTTACGGCATAAGAAAAACAGTATCATGAAATTAGGTACATTAACTTACTGATTTAAGTATTTGACCTTAAGGTTTTTTTTTAACCTGTAATAAATTCCAGTTTTTGTAGGTATTTGAAGTAAATGATGATTTTTGGGTAAAAGTAAAAATACTGTACTTTCTTGAAAAGTAAGAAAATCGTTTTAGGGGTTTTTCTTTATTTCATTAATTTAAAGCGTAATACATTAACAATGGCAATTCGTGGCTACATAATATTCGTAGCAACTCATTTACTCGTAGCATTTAAACATTCGTAGCCCATTATATACTCGTAGCATCTCACTAAAATACGTAGCACCTGATTTACCCGCATTCCCAATGGGAAGGGTCCCATTATGAAGTCTTAAACGGCTCGAAAAAATCCAATTTCAATTCATCCCGGACCCGGCAAATTGGGTCAAATCCATAACGGTTCCGGTGCCGTAAATCCCGAAGTTCGTATTTCGAACCAAGTTACGGCCCATCGGCCAATCGGCGCTTATCGCCGTCCAATGACACCGGCCCGATTACGTTCGTAAATTCGAAAATGGAACTCGAGTTCGTTAATTACTGAACTGTTACGATATCGTGGAGTTTGGGATCTAATTCTGGAGCGATTGGGAGTTTTTTGTTTGGCTTTTGTTTTTTTATTTGTGAGTTCCGTTTATGATGGCATGACGTCTTTTTTTAATCGACCGGTAGGTACGTACTTAATGGTCAATTGTGATGTAGACTAACCATACAAAATTCACTGGAAACTAATAATCATAGGATTTCGAAGCGATATTACTAAGTGGTCAGTTGCTGAATGCCATACAGCCAATATAACTTTTGTATTATATACTTCATCTCGCTAATGATATTCATACTATACACGGTGTTACAAAATTGGTGATACAAGATAATAGAACTTGATTCTAAGAATGATTTTGAACAACTTTTACTATGGGACCAAATATAAAAAACTCGAGAAAAAAAGAGTTTTCTTGAGTTTACACAATTCCACCCCTCCTCTTTACTGCATATTCTATAACATTTAAGTACACATTATTATAGAGAGGAATTCCCAGACATATTTTGATCGTAAACAAAAACAAACTTGCTGTAAATTCCCGCACCGTCTGATCCAATATCACTCCCACCCTAAGCCTGCATTTGCAGCATTTCAACAATAAGTGCGCGCATCGACCCGCGGCGTACGACCGGTGTCAGTCAAACAGAAATGCTGGGAATGCACACATCTGGACTCATGCTACAGCTGTGGATACAGAGGTAGCTATTGAGATTTTAAACGCTTATTCATAAACGTGTAACTTAGCAAGCCGTTTAGTATTGGGTGAATATCTGAGCGTTTCAACCGCCTAATTTTGGTGGCATAAGCCGAAGTTTCTATTCGTTAGAATGTGCTACTTTGTCATGTGAAGAAGGCACGGTACCTTATACAAATGACGAAGTATAACATTAAGTATTAGTGATGTCTTTTGCTCTGATAGACATATTGATAAGACCGAAGGTCGCTTCGGGGTAAGATTGGCACAAGATCGGGACGAATGGCGAACGCGAAGCCTATGCTCCCCAGTGGGCGCTCACGGGCTAATGATGATGATGTCTCCTTTCTTTCAATCTGAATATGGATATTTTTTCCATTAATTAAGTGAGTGTTGTAGCAAATAGTAAATATAGGCACGTGGCGATATAATACCCTTCGCTCTGATAGACATATTAATAAGTCCTAAAGGGTCAAACGACTTCTGTTCGGATGGCATTTCGCTCAAACAAAAATGGTGGGAAAGCGCCCTAAAACTGTGTTACATCGGGAGCTGTGTTGGGTTACACAGGTTTGGGTGTTACATCCACAGCACTAGATTCAACAGCAAAATCTGGTGAGAAGTTTGATTGAACAGGACACAGAATGTCAGGAATGCATGACATAATCTCCCTATTTCATCAAGGATAATGCAAAACCGCGTACTTAACTAACAAATTCAATCAGGATCAATTTGAGTGTCAATTGTTTGATATTTAAACTCTATCTGCTTTGGTAGTTACGCGGTATTGCACTATCCCCGACGATATACATTTCATATGAGCATAAGCCATATTTATGTTGTAAAATTGGTAAAACTGTTGCCTTACGGCATAATGTCCGGTAAAGTAAGAATCGGTTTAGTTATCATATTTTAAACATTGTCTTAAAGCCCACAATAACAACGCTCATAAAACAAGTTGAAAATAAATTTAATTTTCTCTATAAATAAATATCTGCGTTTAGCGGTTATTATACATGAAATGGTAAAGCTGCTGTGAGCTGTGTTTCATGAGGTCCTAGCTTTGTAAAATAAATTCAATTCGTCAAATTTCCGGGGGCTATGAAGGGATTACCGACGCGACATAAATATTGGTATAAATTCAGTTTTACTAGGTTACAAACCTATACACGGAATAAAATCACATTTAATTCTAATTTTCGATATTATAGCGGTTTTTTGCGTTATATCTAGTGATCGTTATCAACGTGCGGTATTGGTGGCAAAGTATGGTTGACAGATAAATCAAAGACACAGGTATTTTATCAATTTACAATTTCAGAAATTATAGTCATTTTAATGATAATAATTAATTTGACACTTATTCAAATTACACTGACTAAACGAGTAAAGGATTCAAATGTATTAAACAGATTCGGCTGTCAAACGTTCACGTCAAATTATTATTTACTTGAATATTCATTTTGAAAATAAAGACTTCGCAAAGTGTCATTTAAAGTACTATTATGTGTCATAAATTAATGACATTAGATTTTTTCTTTTTTAAAGTAAGAAAAATTTTGTATGTATCCTAAGGAAAGAACTATTTCTTTGAGAGTATGAGTAATAGAACAAAATAGCATTTTGACATTTGTTACTTTTTCTGTCAACCATAGCCATTGCCACGGAAAGTAGACGTCGATAACATTTCATTCATCTGCCATTTATATCTGGTCATTTATATCTGCGAACGTGTTTCACGACATGTGTCAAAGACGTTAAATGCTATGGAAAGTCAACCATATTTATTTAATTTTTTTAGATTTTACAGACGATTGGTTTACGTTGTAATTCTGTCCGTTCTATGCTTTCGTGTCATACTTTCTTTAGTTAAAAGAAAAAATATGCACCCATGCTATGACTTTGAACTTATTATTCACGATACTTACTTGATATTCAAGGCACGCTGGTGCGGTAGGCCCAGGTTCGGTCCCGACCCTTGCTCATTGGTATGGCCGGCGCGGCGGGCTCAATAAATAATGAAGGTTAGGGTATGAATGATCATTTGACACACGTCAGTGAGCGCGGATTATCCTGGCATAATCCGCATATTTCTCAAAATCGTGGGTACCCTTTGGGGTTAGAAGTATCTTTTAGTTGCGTGATGCGACTGCATATTGTATTGTACCTATGATATAAATTACGACTATCTACGGTCAATAGTACAAGTCAGGAATAGTTTTTTAAAGTACTTTCTGCAAACGCGACATTTAAAAAAACATTGTATGATTTTGAACGTGTTGTGAAAACACAAATAAAATTATTTATTAACTAAATATTTTGATTTGTGCTTTTTTTCCCAGTAGTCACACTACTTAATACTATATAAATTATAAATATTGGATGTCATCACCAACGTCCGAGGTGGGGAACGAACTCACGTGCTCAGCTTTCGCGGCTGATGCCTGTACCCCTCGGCCACTCGGTTTTAGCAACCACTAGTCCATTTTCTTGGGTATATGCAATCCCTTACAAGGCTAGGCGCCTTTGACCATTCTCTAAGGGCAAGCAGTACATATGCCTGCACCTCCTATTAGAATACTCGTAGGTACTTTACAGTTTTCTAGAATAGCTACCCCACCTCGGACGTTGCTGATCTTGGTCGTTTTTTCTTTGGTATATCCAATATTTATAGTTGTATGATTTTATTTATAAAATTGGTGAGTACTAAAATATGTGTTTGTTCTTCTGTTATTACTTGTATATTAACCTGTAAGTTTAATTATGTATGTAAAGGTCACATTTGCGTTGGGCAGTGTGGATTTACCAATGAGCCCAATCTACATTTATATAGGTACTAAGTACTTGTTACAACCTAATACACAAAGCTCTTTGAGGTTACTATAGCAATATCTGGTTTAATTATAACTTACTTTATAAATACAGAGACAACTCCATTCATTTGACAACGAATGGCTCAACCTACAGTACAGAATCTACTTTGATATTCAGAAACATATATCAAATCAGCCAAGCACAATCGATTATATAGCCTATAATATCTATTCACAATTCCCTAATTCCTATTCTCTTAACTCGCCTACATGTCGTATCGTATCCGGGTCGTAACTAAGCCGTTATCGGAGCATAAACAGTAGCCAATGGCATCAGATATCGACCGCGCACGTCAATATTCATGAAGGCTGATCGAGAAGGCTTGCTGAAGGTCTTAGCGACGGCTATACTGGTTTGTAATACGATTTTAAGCGATGTTCTAGACAGTAAGAAACAGTTATTAACGACACTTGATTTGACATAAAGGAGCACGTATATAACATAACATAACCATTCTATATAACCAAATACAATAGTACATTACTGATAACGCCGGGAAACCAAACTTAAATCCTGCTAAGTTTTGTTTTCAGGCGAAGCAAGAATTGCGATTTTCTCAAACTGGTGTTCACAGTACACAAACAAATACCTAAGTCTAATTCAAAATGTACAACATAAAAAAACGAACTCTAATTTTTAAGCGGTTTAAGGTAATATTATACCCAGTGATATTAGTTCAATGTTTTTTGATGGTAAAATAGATAGATTCAAGATATTCTGTCACTTGTCAAATTTATGAAATACCATTACGTACATATCAAGTTCAGTCATCGAACCAGCGAGATGGTACTTCCAGGTTGACGTATAGGTACGTAATCTTAAAATTGAATGCAAGTTTGAGTACATACATTTATTTCCTCGCAATGGAATACGGCTTAGAATAATTTACTACTAGTAGATGTTGTCCATTACTTGGAACCTTTAATTATATTGTTTTATAATAATTATACATGTGTTCATGTCATAAATGTAGATCGAATGATGCAAACGTATTGGTTTATACATTGAACGTTTACGTAAACTTTATTTCGACGTTCAACTTTGTTTCTATTTAATATCATTGTTTAATGTTATATATTAAGTTATGTTACCTACTCACCTGAGTAGGTAGTTATATTTCGAGCTATCCCGCAATGCAGCTTAGGTCAAGGCTTTTGAGATGTTGCCAAGTTCCTAAAGCAGGCTTCGAATTCCGCGCAATTTTACTTTCATCGTCATGTAAACGGCTTTTTATCTGAAATAAGTTGTTGTTATTTGCTTACTTTATCCTTGCGGATCATTTAATTGTTAAATACATAATATTTTTAAGAAATCTGTGGTGGGTGCTTTGAACTAAATTTTTGATTTGAATATATGCACGCGGGCTTTAACTTGATGGTTAAAATATTGTTAATAATGGTATTGTTTTATATTTTACCAATACGAGTAGAAACAAGAAATGTAAAGCACTTAATTCGAATTAAATTATTTCATCAAAAATAATGTGCAATGACTAAGGTCTACTTTAAACCTTTTAACCCAGGATTGTACAAATTAGCATTTAAAAATGCACCTCATACTTTTTGTATGAGAAGTTTCGTATAACAAAACACCTAAAATTAGGTTGTTCAGTGACAGACCCAGGTGATTTTATTTCATTGGTTAACATATAAATATTATATAATTTTTTAGGTATCTAACCTTAAAATGTATAAATTGTTGACTTTTTTAATACATGGGCACGTAAGATAAATACATAAAAATCTTGGGACATCTTACACAAATCGATATAGTCACGGTAAGCTCAATTGGCTTGTGATTTGAGTACCAAGCTTCGACACAGTCATACAGGGTGGAACGGAACGACGATCCTTCCCGCTACTGATCCAGTCTACCAACCATTACGGTGAACTTTCAGTAGGTATGGGACCTGCAACCATAATATAACATGGATGTCTAATGCCAGCTCCAAATTCCCCCAAGCACAATTGTGCCAAGGTGGGCTTGGGTGCTTTTCTTAACACCGCGCATATTTCGGCGCAACATCTTTGAGAAATGTTTATAGAATAAAGCCGGCCAAAACTTTGACGGACCAATCACAACTATTTTTAATGGCAGTTTAAATGTTTATAGGTTGATATTGAAATTCATTACCGTGATGCATTGAAGAGGGAGTGACACTTGTCAACTAAAATTTGGGACCGTTTTTGAAAAGCAATTTAGTGTGTCGTGCGGCTTCCATGTTTTATTTGTTAGTAATACGGGACCAACCTTAGATTGTAAACACCTAAAACCAAACGTACCCAAAGTAATCAAACATTGTTTTCGCTCGCATGCTCCGCCACACTGTATCAGCTAGCCCTGAACTTGTCTATTTACGGCGTCATAAACTTATAAATAATAAACGAGGGAGCATTGTAGAGAGGGTGCAGTTTTACTCGAAATTCACTGTTTTAAGTGAACCTGTTTTTAGAGTGGAGATCAATTTTAGACACTCAGCATATGGACACAATCAAAGTTGTGTCCGTTATTGAATTCATCAAAATGAGTCCATTTGCTATTTAAAATAGATTTAAGATGTATACATCTGCAAAAAAATCAAGGGTGTATGTGAAGTCCCCAACAAATTCTGGGCCATCCTTGGAACCACGCAAAATAGACACGTCTGATGTCGAGTTGCAGAAAAATGGCCAGAATACAATACGATAAAATAAGAGTTGTAAGGGTGAATATCTGAGCGTTTCAATCGTCTAATTTTGGTGGCATCATTTTTGCCGAAGTTTCTAAACGTCTCAATGTTATACTTCGTTATTTGTATAAGGTACCGTGCCTCCTTCAAATGACAAAGTACCATATTGTAATGAATAGAAACTTCGGCAAAAATGGTGCCACCAAAATTATACGGTTGAAACGCTCAGATATTCACCCGTTAACGCTAAATCAAAATAAAACGGCCGAACATAACATCCAACAAAGTGTTTTTTTTTGTACGTGGTAAACTTCATCCGGAAAGCACGTGAGATATATGGAAGTGTCTTGCTGCCAGACTATACCATGGTATAGTCAACACCTATAGATGCCATACCAAGTTTATATACAACCGAAGATAAGAGCCGTTTGTGAGCAGCGGTGTAAAAATAATAAGACACTCGATATTAACCCCCCACGTCACACCCGAGGGGGACTTAATGCCGCTGCGTAATCACTTTCGTGCCTTACACATTGGTTTTCAGATATAAACTTTCATAGTATATCTTGAGACTTTTGGAGCTAAATATTAGCTACAAGCTGTTGCCTGCAAATTCATCTGGGTATAGTTTGCGTTACTTTTGTTTACTAGATGGTTATTTAATTTAACATCACAAGAACAGCTATCACAATTCTATTTATGAATTTGTCTCAATCTACAGAATGGTAATAAACTTACAGTAAAGACTTATGATGGTAGTAGTAAAACACTTTATTGTACAAAAATTATAGAAAAGTACACAAAACACAAGACAATCGTACAAAGGCGTATTCCTGTAAGGGATCTCTTCCAGCTATGATGGTCCTTTGTTTATCATTTGTCGTCGTTACCGTCACGCTGTGACAAGTACGCAAGTGAGAAACTGTTACGTAGCCGCGTAGTACGCTGCCGTGCAATTCCTAAACCACAGTAACTGCCAATTTTCCGATTTTTGGTTTATTGGTGATTTATAATCAGCAAATCAAAACGCATAATCCCAATCGATCGGTTTTTAATTTGAAAAACTGGAACATGGAAACTCGAAACCCCAAAAGCAGTAAGTGACTAGTTTTTCCTGCACAATGCAATATAAAGCGCAGTAAAATGGTCTACGGCTACGGTTTTTAGGCTGATACTGACTAAAACGCAGTACAGGTGTAGATTTTAATGATTTTTAGCATGTAAACTCATAGTATCTCGTTTATAAATAAACTAATTAAAACACAGTATACAATTTTTATGCTAAAAGTGTTGTACTGCGTTTCCAGTTTCATAGATTAATAAGCATAATTACTAGTTAAGGCGCAGTAGGAATAAAATAACGATATTTAAAGTGGTACACTACTGTTCAAATAAGTATCGTATTGCCATCTAAACTGCAGTAAAATGTACACATTATGCTGTATGTTGTATTACTTGCAATAGCAATAATACTAGCTAAAGGACAGTAGCACCCCAAGGGCCTGCAGTTTAGGCAGTATTTTTATGTTATTTGACTATTTTAACTGCATTTAGACGTTTATTTTAAGTGGCAAATTCGAGTTACGAGTAGTTCCATCTCGGACGTTCCGTGAAGAGAGCTTATAGTGATATCGTTAGATCATCCTGTTTAAGGTAGTAAAATAATTCTTGACCTATTTACAATTTAAAACATCCAAGGTGTCGTCTGTTGATAACCGAATAAAAACTTATAAAGGTATTATTACCTAATTATTAGGTTCTTAAAAGACAAAAAAATAACCTTCTCTTTAGTTTGTACACATTTAATTTTGCTATGCAAGTGATGGTTCATAGGCGGCGGTATCATCTTATTAAGCAATGCCTTGCCAACAAATATCATCGTTATGTCATAATATTGTTACATTTTGTTCTTGATTGCGGTACGTCGCCGTAACGTATGAAGTAGATTATACATTATGAATTATACGAATACCGCCAATACCGGTCAATAATCGAGTATTTAGAAATTTGTATTTACCTGTTTTGGGATTTGATAAGATTGCTACATACTCTTTGGTTTAAGTTTCTTATACGGTAATTCCAGTTGCATTTAACAAATTTCTTTATGTTAGTTTAAATTCAAAGCTAAACATAAAATATGAAAGTAAATTCTTAATTATTTCTTTAATAGATATTGCTACATAAATTATATATACGGTATTATTAAATTAGTCGCGGATATTTAAGGGACTTTCATTAATAATAAACATCAAAACAATTAACTTTCACTAGAAATTAAAAAAAAACATTTACCGAACAAAAAAAAACATTATAATTTATTTTCTAAATAATAATCCCCTATGTAATATCCTGTCAAGATGTTTGTTTAACACTGTCTGTCATGGCCTTATTAAAGGCCTCTACAAACCGGCTGGCGGTTCTAGAATTATAACTAAGAAGTTTCATTTATTTATCTTATTAACAGGGTGCTTTAACGAAGCAAATTTGTTTCCGAGTTTTCTGGAAAACAACATAACACTACCGTACATTCGGTGTAAACGCCCGTGAAATGACTTACCTTCGTGTTTGCCGTGTTTCGGGGTCAGCCGGTGTATTTACCAGCATCTAGCGGGCCAGCAAGGCGGTGGCAACTAACAGGTTACTGATTGTCTCCTGTTCGTTGCCGCCGCGATTTGGGCTCTACTTTTCACTTACGATCAGGTGGAGTGGAGCCACTTTGTTGTGCCAACGTTATTTTTATTGGGTCGGCAACGCGCATGTGACACCCTGAGGTTGCAGGCGCCCATAGGCTACGGTGACTGCTTTCCATCAGGCGGGCCGTATGCTTGTTTGCCACCGACGTGGTATAAAAAAAAAAAAAAAAAACAAAACCTATAACGTGTCATACATAAATATACTCCAAGAGCGGAGTACTATTGTAGTAATAGGTCATAATTAATGACAATTTATTATTTTATAGGGTTTTGTAGTATAATATACAGTATTCTAAAGACTTTTCGATTTGTAACTGACACGAATACGTAAGAAATTATATTTATTAAAATTAATCGTAGAAGTGCTACGCCATAATCAGTCGTGAGCTTACTCATTGAAATCAATGTAAGGCTAAATATAATGTGCCATTTGCTATGATTAGAACCGATACTGGTACCTTAAGTTGATTGTTATTTCATTGCTTAAGAAAATGTGTTAATAAACCTTAATTTTTGTCTATTTTTTGTATTATTGACGACAAATCCCTTAATAAACTGCGTTTTCCAAGTAACTTTTAAATCGTTTTTTACTTCCTTCTGCGTCTCACATTGGCTTGAAACTTGATAAGCGTGTTTGAATTTCTTAATAATAAAGTTATGTTTTAAAGTTTAAAAAGTTTTGTTGTATTTTAATGACTTTATTAAAAAAAACGATATTTTACTGCTGTGAATGAAGTTCGTAGCACGAAAATTCAATCAAAATACTAGTTAAATTACAGTGTACTAGTCCCTTTTACTGCAGTTTAACCTGTAAAATGCCGCCTATCTCTATAAAACACGCAAAATTTGCGCAGTAAGTAGTCATTTTACTGTGTCTTAATTAGTAATTGTTATATTTTTCCCTGTTTTTAAAAGCGCAGTACAAACACAGAATTTCGAAAAAAACACATATTTCATTTTAGAAAATGCAGAAGCACGTATTTTTTAATGTATCATATTGTATGATTTTAATACTTCATTTTGGATAAAAAAAATTCTCAATAACTATCAAATCTTGGAAAATAATTATATTACTTTAAAACTGTTTTTTGCTATTATCTCAAAATCGACTTTTGTCAGTTACTGTGGTTTAGGAATTGCACGGCAGTACGATTAACGGTGAAAACCGAACAAGTAATATACAAATTGCAGAACATTCTCAAATTGCCTAAAATGCCTGAAAATTTGAATCATTAAATTCTCAATGCAACAGTTGGTAATCGCGACATTTGACGTTTGAGTTGCATACTGGTGACAGTGGTGACTGTATCAACTCATCAACTGCCCCAAAAATTGGCCAAGTCTTAGCCATAAAAGTGCAAAGAACAATAACCAAAAACTTTCTATTAGAACCTTCTCAATTCGGAAACTTCTTATCGATGCATTGCTAAACGGAACCATTATAACACACCTGATATATACCTACATTAAAGTGTTTTGGTCACGCACTTATGTAATGCAAATTATTTTTTCTATTCGCCGATTGCAATGTTTGAATTAAGATTACGCACACAACATTATAATCATATACATTTACGTCGAGTTCGCAACTCAACTATAATGAACTCATAAGACAATGCTGTACTATAATAAATTTGACAAATCACGTACCAGCAAAAAAGACATCAACGAGTGGCCACCTCAGGATCTGCACTTCGTTTCGGCGTATTTATTTCAGTATTATTTTTTTTTACCTATTTTTATTGTCTCGTAGAAAGAATATTGTTACTTAGTTCATTCAGCAGAAACGCTTTCTATTATAACACGATTGTGTAAAATACTATAAATACGAAAAAGAAAATACAAAGTACCTAAAGTACGTCCCTACACACGGTCGCAGAACACAACAATAGAAACTCTAAATATCTAAATCGTGTAACCTTATACCTCGTCATAATGACTGCTCCCCTGTAATTGTGTGTCTGTAAGCCGATACCGAGGACTTCAAAGACGATTTTTTTTCTAATTTTGATGACGGTGGTAACTGGAGGATTACGTCATTTCGATGGAGACAGGAATGGGGGAGTTCTAATTTTGGAGACAATAGCTTGCATTGGCCACATGAAAGAACTAGCGAGTTTTTTATTCTAAAGGACAAAAGTTATTTTCAAACAATAAAAAAACATCGTAGGAATAATCCCAAATCGACTCATCCCGTAAAAGGAATCTTATTTTTCTAAAAGGGAGACTAAAGCAGCAATTATGGGTACCTACACTTGTTCGTTCGCCTCATGCGGCCGCCGAATCCAAGTACGAGGTTGCCGGGCAACTGACAATGTTTGCACGCGGCAAACGACTAAGTGCAATTGCCGCTTACATTCAGCCGTACTAGTTTAGCTTTCTTTAAATTACATTAATGGTACTGTTAGGTCCACTTGCACAATTAACCAACTGACACCGGAAGGTGGCAGGAGTACTTTGAATGCTCGTAGCGCAGGACCTGTCATTGTGGCAATCTTTGGGAGAGGCCTGTGTTAAGCAGTGCATGTCTTTCTGCTGATATGATGATGATACTAACCTATTGTTTTTATTTTATTCACTTGAATGTTACTGTTCCCATCAAAATCGGTTGTTTTATTCTACCATACTGCATCCATTTATAAACAGTAATTATCATTAAGATAATGCATAATTTACAATAATGTACTGCACTCTTAAGTACTCATCTTTACGAGTAATGGTCACCATATGTTAAAACCTTTTCAACTGAAGTTCAACCCTACAGTGTTGCAATAAGGTTGAAATATTAAATGGGTTTAACTTGTTGAGATAAATTATGTACAATAAAATAAACGAACACGGATCTTTCAGTTTTGTTTAACTGGTTAAGTGAATGCATTTTTATTTGTTTTTATGTAACGTCTCATATAAAATTAATCTTTATGTATAAGTTATGTACATATAATCTCAGTAATATAAAAACATCAAATAGCAGTAATATATCAGTACAAATCAGTTTATAACAGTATCATGTTCTTATAGGTTATAATAACCTATAAGAATAAAATTATCTGTTATAGTATTTTATGCAAGCCTTGTTTAAGAGAGGTCAAAAAAGGTGAGTGGCGTGGGTAACAATTTGAGGCGAAGCCAAAAATTGTTATTAAAGACGCCACGAGCATTTTTTGACTGAGTTAAACAATGTTGCATACAATACTTATTTACAAATAAAATTGTATATTTGAGATATATTCTTAGTCAAACACATTTTTATTAATCATCAAGGTCGGGCGGGAGACGTCAAAATTAAAAAAGAAAGCTCCTCCATGGTTTACGATTCATCAGAAATGACACTTGAAATTAGGTTGGCAGCCCTGTATTTCATTACGTCTTATATACACGAGGTGTCTTAAAATCCAAACACGCACTGCGTGTATGCCCAAGGCCCAAGTGCATTTATAGGGAATAGACAATATAGACTTATCTTGACATCTGTAAGGTAGGGGCTCAAAGGTGTGTTCACGACTGTGTAAATGACAAATAAAAGTACGGGAGTAGAAAAATATTTTAAAGTTAAAAGGAAAACAAACATGCCTATTATTCACAAATAAAAAATTGCAGTTGTCTTTCCTTGCCGGAAAAAGGCTCGACGAACCAAAATGGCGGGTGACATGTGACGTCACGAGGGTGTGCAGCGAAGGGTGCAGGCTGCATTTTTATTAACTTTTACTTATTTCTTATTCGATTATGGAAGTAGATTAAAGGATTTGTTCGACGAAGCATTTTGTTTGATATAACGGAAGTTTCTTTTCCATCAATCGAAAATGTATGTGATATTTGTTCAACTAAATATGTATGTTTATTTTGTTTAATGCTACTATTTTGATTTGCTTGATACAATAAATAAATAAACAAATATCTTGGGACATTTTACACAAATCAACCCAGTCCCATGGTAAGCTCAATTAAGGCTTATGATGTGGGTACCAGGCGACGATATATATAATAGATAGATACATATAGATACTTAAATTCATAGACAGCCATAACCAAGGAACAAATATTTGTGATAAATAAATACACAAATAATACCCTCGCCGGGATTCGAACCCGGAACCTTATGTCGCTTACCTAGTTATTATTGCCATTATCAGCCAACAGACGTCCACTGCTGGACTTAGACCTACCCAGAGCATGCCATAAAGATCAATTTATCTTTGCCAGAAAATGGATCCATTGTGGGAGGGCTTTATTGCTTAGTGTATTCTCTTTAAAATAACAGCAACTTTAAGATTAATAAAAGACACAAACAGCAGCTGGCTTGTCATAATTCTAGCCGTCTGTACATCCGCCTTCTTGTCAATGAAAATTAAACGGGGCACACCCTCTTTGTCACTATAACACCATCTCTGCTCATTCGAATTAATATCGAATCATCTTGAACCTTATGCTTATAGCTTTAAAGTTGATTATGACCGGGTGTTGCTACATAAAAATGAGTGGAGATTTCAACCTTAAATGTAGGGAGATATAGTTGGTTTTCTTCATTTACTTTAGTCCTAACGGTAAAGTTATGTTTGTAAAACCATATGGCACTCTCATTTCTGTGTTTGCGACGCTTTGCAATTAGTAGTAGTCTTAGCGATGTACGTAATGAGAGATGTTTCTTGTTCCGATTATATATTATACGGATTCTGATTTGTTTTGTGATGTATGGGCGTGTTGAAATGTACTTGTGACTTATGTTCATGGTAGTCATTTGTTATATTAGTATTAGGAGGAATAAATCATGTACTTATGTTTTATCATCGTGTTCATAATTAATTTTAAAAGGTTCTTAAATTAAATATATTTATTGACGTTTCTTTTTATTTGTTTCAGGTATTTACAATTTGATCCACCTTTTCCAGTCCACGTTTGGTATGAATAATCATAATTTTTATATTTGACGTTTGTTCATGTTTTGCAACTCAAACTTCAGCCCTAGGGCAGTATTAAGACTTAAAATTTATATTTTAAAGCTTTATATATGCGATCATTAACTTTCAACATGTAATCAGTGTTTGTATTGCATCTGTTTACCAATAATGAAATAATAAAATACCAATTTACCTTACCAATAATGAAAACCCAAGTACGTATCAATTATCATCATCATCATCTCAGCCATAAGACGTCCACTGCTGAACATAAGCCTCCCCTCTGGACCTCCACATGTACCGGTTAGATGCGACTTGCAGCCACGTGTCCCGGCGACCTTCATAAGGTCGTCTGTCCATCTTGTGGTGGACGTCCTACGCTGCGTTTGCCTAGCCGTGGTGTCCACTCGAGCACTTTTCGACCCCATCGACCATCTGCTCTACGTGCAATGTGGCCTGCCCATTGCCACTTCAGCTTGCTAAAAAATAAATAATCATATAAAATATATAGATTTGTAAGTAGGCTCCCATACAACAAACGTGATGTTCATGATAATAATGCTACAGAACCCTTCGTGCGCGAGTCCGACTCGCATTTGGCCGGTGTTTTAATCGCCACTATTTTCTATTCTGCAAAGTGAAACTACAAAGCGATAGAGAGTCGATTAGTGAAATTTGTCGATCGATCCGTATTTACTGGAATAAAGTTGCGCCTCGGTTTATGACCGCTCCCCTGCGGGCGTGGTTAGATAAATCCATGTGCATCTTACACTACCACGGGTTCTCGATCTCATTTAAATAGGACATTATTTTTATATATCAACATATATTATGCCTGTTGGTAAGCAGCTATCGTGGCATATAGACGCTTGAAATATTTTTTTTGGAATCTTAAGCGCGCAGACCTTTTAAAAAACTATAACTCCTATTCGTCCATATGAAAAAAACACTTGTACAGTCAAAGGAAAAATATGGTGTATGTAAAACTTCTCAAAAATATGTCTCGGTTCACTTTAATTCTGTGTAATAAGAATTTCGTAACATATTTATAAAAGCATTCTTTCGGTACATATTCTTACCGCAAAACAAAATAAAAATGTAGTTGTAATGTGTGAGTCACATACATTCCCATTTACTGATGAATGTTAGTTTCAGTTTCATTATTTAAGTTTAATTCAAAGAAGTGGAGATAATTATGAATCAAACTTTTCAGGGTGCTTAGCCAAGTTGCCAATCGCTAACGCTTGGTAGCGTATCGTAGTTTTCCCTCTCTGTCAAATTAGTACCACAAAGACAGTTGCCTTTTGTTTACTATTGACGATTAAGCGTTAGCGACTTGTCTAAGCACCCAGATAGGTATCCATTTCAAATTTATGTTTAAATTAATAATTCATTCAAATTCTAGTTTTAACCTGTAAATCGAGAACCAAAGGTATCGAAACCCATAAACATGGAGCAAACACTATAAACATCCCCAATTTTACAACCTGCAGGGGAGGCCGATTTGCATACAATGCACGTATTTACCATTTAAATTTAAATGGAATTTAAGTTTAACATAAATAATGGACTCTGTGAGAGTCTTGTGTAACATCTCATTTAATGTGGGGTCATTAAAAGTTCAAATGGAAAACTTTATTACAAGATGTGAAATACAGCTTAAAAGGAATAAAGGTAATTTCTGAAACTTTAGAATGTAAAACTTAAAATAAAGAAATTAAAAGAAAAAAACACAACATACATAGCTACCTAAATGATGACCTTATGAAGATCGCCGGCAGACTATTATTTCAATAATATTTGTTACTAAATCTCAAGTGAGAATGAGTTTAAAATCAGCAATCGACTGGCCTGTGCAATATTCATTATTAATAAACATGGATAAAAATAAACAGATCGTAAAATCGAATACGAAGTAATACAGGAACACAAATAAAGAGTCATAAAATACATAAAGACTTCAATATCAAAACCGCTAAAGTATCATTCGCTCGTTGCATCTTATTGCACATTTACGAAGCAATAGCCATCGAGTACACTCTTATTTTCTACCGCCGATTGAAAGTGAGGCTCAGACTGATATACGGCCGCCATTCTTATTCTGGCCACGAAGTCTCGGTCTGCTATTCCGATAGAAAACTAGGAGATTTGAGCATTTTTTTAATTTAATTTCACAAAAACTGATTTACTAAACCCCCGGCTAGCCTTCTGGATACCTTGCCCACTGACGGCGATTTAGGCCAATTTTTCCATTTCTAGGTAGGTAGTGTAAGTATTAAGTTATATCGTTTGTTTTTATTTTATGCTATTCTTTAGAAATAAAGCCACTTTCGTTTCTAAACCCCCTAATGCGTTCGAAGCCTTATATGACCACTTTGGCTTTGAACTATTTGACTGCTATTATGGTTAAACTTTAAAATAGACTTTGGTCTATCTTATGCAAATTAAAACACTCTTACTTTCTACTTCTTTTTCCTTCTTGCAGCATTTAAAACAGTCCGGGAAGTGTATCAAATTTAACTGGCAACTTTCCATTACCAACAGACAGATAAACAGAGAAATACAGAATTGACTTACATGAAAAAAAAAACATTCAAATTTAATACAGATTGCCTTGGCCCAATTGGATGGACGCGTTTAGACTAAAATTTAGTCAAGCTTTTACTCATAATGACCCTTTTCCTTAATCATATTGTTGTTGTGTTTGTAGTTCTTAGAGTACCCCGGAGGTGCATAGGGCCTCCAAAAGATCCTTCCAAGCTTTTCTGTCCTGAGCAACCTTCTTGGCTTCGCTCCAGGTCAGACCTACGGCTCGCAATGCGCTCTCCACGCTTCTTTTCCATGTATGTACAGGGCGACCACGAACTCGCTTTCCATCTTGAGGCCTCCACTCAAAGGCGATACTAGCGAGGTTCATTGCTCCTCTTCGCCCGATCCATCTCCACTTCCGCTGCGCTACTTCTTGGGTGATTGGAATCTGACGGCACATGTTCCACAAATCCTTGTTCCTTATAGGTAGTTTCTTTAATCATGATCCGTGTTATACCTACTTGTTACACTCGTATTTTAAGGTCACTTAATACTAGTTTGGGTGAGGCGACTGGTCGTTTGCTCTTTGTAAACAAGAATAGTAGTGTGTAAGCTGTATCTTGTCTCACACTGAGTCTAGGAGTTGCCTTTGAGGCGTGTGACTGCTTTCTTTTTAATCTAGCCGAGCCTTGAGATATGTCTGTTTTTTGTGTGACAAATAAAAAAAGTACTTTTATTGGTAGTATTTTGCTACCGCTATATTATAGGGTTCTATTTTGCATTGTCGGGGTAAGTAAATCTGGACTAAAAAAATTGAAGTTGATAAAAGTGCAACATATTAGAATAACTATTAGAAATTAATGAAAACATAAACATTAATTTAAAATTTGTTACTTTCCTGAAAATGTTGTCATAGTTGTCATGTCACGTTATATTTTTTTCGCATACATGTCAACATAAAAAAACTACAGAACAAAAAAACAAATGTACTATGAACTTTTGCTACTTATGTACAACGGCTTTGTGATTAAGTGTGATGAGTTTATTTGCCTTCCTGACCGAAAACTTTGCAGTATTTCTTTCGTCTGTATACTTGAAAAAAAAAAGCTTCAATACAAAAAATCAAAAGCACTATAATTTTTTTCCATTCTTTGCTACACGTGATCAATGGATTTGTATTTTACAAAGCCAAAAAAATCGAGCAAGCTATACTACAAACAAAAAAGAAGCTCTTAGCTAGACCATCTAGACTATTAGACTCACAATTCTATCACCAAATCAATAAGTCAAACTCGAACACGTATTATAACTATTATAAGGACGGAACCCTAAAAAAAAGCTCTAGCTAAACCATCTAGACTAGACTCACAATTCCATCACCAAGTCAATAAGTCAAACTCGAACACGTATTATAAGGACAGAGAATCCCGCCATCGCAGCAATAAAGATGGCGGCAGCTGTGCTTTTATGAAGTGACTCAAGTGACACGCTCCGACAAAGTTGTGCGATTTATTGTCTTAGATGCTGGAAAATATTCCGCGATGGCGCGATAAAGTAATGATGTTAGGGGTAAATATTTACACTTATGATAGCTTAGGTACCTCAATGTCGACTGGAAAAAGTTAAAGTAGTCAATTTTTCAAGGCATTTCCATATGGTTGTACGATGTACGAATTTCCGAGCTTACTACAGAATAATTAGTAAATGTAGCGAAACACCTTATATATGATTTACATAAACATCAGAAACAAAGATTTTTAGAGTTGTGAATAATGCTCATTTTTAAAGACCTCTTAAAGACTTGACTATATTTGAGAATTGGTGGTTTGGGTGGTGGTGCTGGTTTATGTCATACGTATGAATGCAAGAAACTGTCTTTGCGGCCTTTGATTCGTTAAATTACACGAGTCTTTAGAGTTCGAGGCTTCAAGCCTCGAAAATTGCGTTTTATTCATAATTCTACTATAAACTTTGTTTAATTGTGTGACTTCTCCAGCTTTAATTTACTGTTATATCTATAAATACATTATCTAGTAGTACGAATGCAATCATAAGTAGATAATAAACATTTCAACGACTGCCACTCTCGTCATTATGTTACGAGCTAGGAGCTAGGACGGCTGCTGCGTCCCGCACTGAAATTTGTCTCTGACTTGTTTGTAAACATTCGATACTTGCTGAATACAAATATTTGAATTTAGCTATCGTGAGATAAAATATATCAACATTAAAACAATTGAATGAATCTGTTAATATACGTACATTTAAGACACCGCGCGCGACATATTGTCAGTGACCAATATAGTTCTTGAGGTTTATCGTTTCAATGCATGTACTAATCTCATTTAATGACGCTAAAATTTGGAGTAGACGAGACGCCGGGTAAATTATTTTGAATAATTAGTCTGTGTAATTTAGTAAATATGTCATAAGAGTTCGATATTAATGTTGCGCATAGAACCGATGGCCGTTGGGGCGGGAAGGTTCTTGAGTGGCGGCCACATACCGGAAGGCGTAGCGTGGGTAGCCCCCCCACAAGGTGGACTGATGACCTGGTGAAGGTCGCAGGAGTCCGCAGGATGCGGGTGGCGCAGGACCGGTCATTGTGGCAGTCTTTGGGGGAGGCCTATGTTCAGCAGTGAACGTCTTTCGGCTGATATGATGATGATCATGATGATGATTAATGTACCTGTCTATGATGGAATTAAGATTAAGTTTATAATTACCCAATTTACAAATAAGTATGGAGTATAGGTACAGCAGAAAAAATATGACGACAAAACGATCCTATCTACTTGTAACCTCTTCGTTGAATTGAAATAAAACTATGAAAACGGACAATATCATTTAAATTGTTAAAAAGTAATTCCATTTCCTTGGTTAATATAGAAAAGTCGATATATTTTATTGGTTATATTAAAATATTATCGAACCGGGTTACAACATGTCGAGCAATCATCGACTTAAATACGTGAGTAACCCGGTTCGATAATATTTTAATTATTATTTTTGAGTCACACGTTACTTATAATTCTAAAATATTTGTTGGTTATTTAAAACAATAGTGTGATCAAAAACAACACAAACATTTTTATCATCATCAACTAATTTAAAGGCTGGAGCAATTTCCTAGTCAATACTCCTGTCCTCTTTAACAACCTCATACGACCACATAAATTAACCATATCATAATATAAGCGAGTACACACAAGACCACGACAAAACCGCTCGTCTTCAATTGCTTTTCAGCCACAAAACCCAAACCAATAACGTCTAATCTCAGACCAAAGGTATTACCGAGCTCAGACATATCAGGCTTTACTTCCACAGCCTCTTATCTGACCCAAACATGACAGCAACTGTCAAACTTTAGACTATGGCCCTAAGGTTGTAAATTAAATGTAACGTAACGTAGAGATGCGATGAGGTGTTTTTCTGATGTTACCTTCTGTGGGCAAAGGCGAAGATTGACTGGAATTTAGTGGAAAAGTCTGCGGGTGTCTGCCGTTTGTGAGATCTTTAAATAAATAAAAATACTGATTTAATTTCTTTATTTCACATCGTGCACGTATTCTCCAGCCGATCGCCAAACAAAATGAAATTGCAATGGGATTTAAACCACCACGTATTTTTGTGTCAAAATGCAATTGTTATAATTAAATTCATAGCCACTGTTTTTATTTAGAAACATTATC